>CM069240.1:10031269-10201226 GCA_035582765.1 Acer negundo
TTACATAGTCAAGCTCTCTTGAATGTTCATGTGTGTTTATTTGACAATTAGGTTGTTAGATTTACTTTACACATCTAATTGAGTCCTCATGTATGAGCATGTAGGCATTGTTTGATAACTAGGTTGTTAAATTGCATCATAACATCTAGTTAAGCATAATTGCATTTGAGCATTATTGTCATATTTACTTAGACTATTAATTCTCTTCAATAAGTCAAAATCTTGTCGCTTCTAGGTGAAGTTGCACAAGCAAGTGAAGTCTTGCAATCAAAGGATTGGCTGGCAAGCATTGCCAAGTACCACTATAAAAAGCCTACGGGTAGATCAGGAGATGCTCAGGCCAAGAGTAGTAGATTAGGGGATATCACTAGGGATTAAACCAAGAGTGGTGAGTGGTAGTGTCCATAGCCTGAGGTTGTCTAGAGTGAGAGTCCATGTATTGCTTGAGGGTGTAACCGTCTTTTCATATAGTGGATTGTTGTGGCTTAAGTGGCTAGTATGGCTAGTCCTATGGTTTTTCCTTGTTGAAAGTTTCCATGTAAAAATCAAATGTTCTTTATATTTCCGCACTTTACTTGATTTTTGTTGTATGTTTGTTTTATGTTTCATTGCTAATATTGACTAATCGAAAAAGTTGGTAATAATCAATTAACAACCCATTCACCCCATCTCTAGGTCATATTAGACACACGCGTATATATTTTCACATACATTTCATATGTGACTTGCATCATTTTGTGTGATGTCAATTATTTAGATTATAAACTAGAAAAACATACATTGTGTGTTTATTGATCATTTCTAGTTTCCATAGGATATCTTGATCATATATTCTATGTTGCATAAGTTTGCATTTGCATATATTTAATCACGTTAGGAAGTCTTGCAAAGGCATAAAGTCTCTTATTGGAACATGTGGTTCTAGCTTGAGCAAGGAAGTTTTGACTAGGATCAGACAGATCCGTAAGTTTAGCATGAGGACTCAAATAGATGCAGGTGGCTTCTAAGTGCCGGCAAGTCTTTCATTAGTAAATGGCCCAACGGTGGGAAAGAAGGGATATCCAATAGGAAGTAGACAATCATGAGGATTGGTCACTTTGAGTGTGTACTTTTTATCCATCTAGTGAAATGTGGCATTGTCGAAGGTGCTTGAATGTTCCAACCCATGGATATTTCCTCTTCGAAGGTTTACCACATAAAAATAACGTGCCAAATGTCTTTATCCCTTTCTCCCATATATTTGTATATGTGATTGACTGTATCTTGTTTAGTTCATCATTTCTTCATGACTTTGTAAACATGATCTTTGTAAAGAAAAAGAAGTAAACATTCTTTTGATCAAGTTATAAATATCATTTGTATTTTTTAATAGTTGACTTATTTGTATGTAGTCATTCATACATTTGTATTTGTGAATATTGAACATTAATATAATTACAAGTGCTATTTGATTTATGTTTTAGTAAGATTTCTTCACTTGCAAATTATAGACTTCAATTGACATGTCTAATTGAATATGCTTTCCAAGTTTATGTGCTTTCATGTTTTAATGTGTTGTGATACAAGCTATTTAGAGAGACAAAATCTTGTTTGTTTTTTTAGGGGATTGAAAAGAGGTTTAAAACCTATTCACCCCCCTCTAGGTTAGCTTTTCGCAATTTAACTATGCTTGTATATTTCACAACTTGCACTTGTTATCAATGGCCAGGTAATGCAAGATTAAATTCATACTGATCCCATGCATATCTTTGTGACTCTACGCAAGATATCCTTATACTCTCATAGCAAGTCCGTTAACCTTTCTTTTACAGACTTTGCTAGTCGAGCACCCAACGTTATGGTCTTCGCCAGTTCTTCTTCGTTGAGGACAATGGCCTTTTTCGGTTCCTCTTTCCCTTTTTCTAACATATCCGTAGGGTCGAATTTGAACTCTCTTGAAGTCTCCTCTCGTGACTCTTCTTTTCCACTAACTGTACAGACATTGAGCGTCTCTTCTCCTGTTCTACTTTGAACACTAAGAAGTTGGCCTGGCAATCCATCTCTTGTGATCCCTTGAGCTCCCCGACCTCAAACTCTGTTGGGTACTTCACTTTCAAGGTGTAGGTTACAGTGACTGCATGTGCCTTGTTTGGAAAGGGTCTTCCTAGCAATGCGTTGTACAACCAGTTTTTTATATCGACTACCACAAAGTCGAGTAGGATTGTCTTTTAGCATGGAGCTATACCGAACATGACTGGTAGCTTCACTGTCCCATGGGATCTCACTTCCACACCTCCAAATCCTGAGTGGAACATAGACTGACTCCACCACAATGGCGTCATTTGTTTTTGCATCTACCTAATTCATGTCCTCCGAAGTGAAAACAATCGCATCCCAGCCTTTCTTGATCCTCTTAGGGCTTCTCTTAACCGAGTTAACTTCGATGTCCCTATGCACATACATAGCTTCTCGAACTTTTGACATCTTTTCTTGGTTGCTTTGTCATGTGAACGGCCCACCAATGACGGTGTTGATTGAGGAGTTCTAGTTGTCGCACTTTGGGCTTTCTCTCTTTCCTTGACTGTCGTCTCAGCGGCCATTCTATCTATTTCCTTGCTTACGGTCTTCCTCGAGAACATACTCCTTTCGGTGCACATCCCTGATCAAGCTTTCGATATGGTCCTACAGTTGGTAGGACTTTGAAGTGTTTTAGTCGTGGTCCTTGTGGAAGCGACAATATTTGGAACTATCTCTCCTAACATAGGAGGATTACTACTGTAGGTACCTTACCAACCCCCTTATTGTAAGTGCAATTATTTTGTGATTGGTTTATTTCTGTGTCAAAACTATTTAGGTGTTTTTGTAAGGGTAGCTTATGTTCTTCATGTGGTCATTAAGTTCGTGATCGTGTTTAGAAAGCTTTCTAGCATCCAAGATCTTCAAGAGTCAAGCTTCAAAGGTAAAACTACTTGGTTTGTTCTCTAGAAGAGATTATGTGCACACACAAACTATTTGCATATTTGTGTCCATGCATTGTAGTGCATCATTCATTGCACACACATACATTTATTTAGGCAGATTACTACTGCGGGTACCTTACCAACCCCTTGTTGTAAGTGCAATTATTTTGTGATTGACTTATTTCTATGTTAAAACTATTTGGGTGTATTTGTAAGGGTAGCTTATGTTCTTCATGTGGTCATCAAGTTCGTGATCGTGTCTGGAAAGCTTTCTGGCATCCTAAGATCTTCAAAAGTCGAGCTTTAAAGGTAAAACTACTTGGTTTGTTCTCTAGAAGAGATTACGTGCACATACAAACTATTTGTATATTTGTGTCCATGCATTGTAGTGCATCATTCATTGCACACATATACAACTTATTTACATGTGTCACTACAATTGTTGTACCCACTATAGATACACACACGTGCATCATGATTCCTTAGTATTCGTGCATGTTTCATTTCTTGAGTTCATTGAACTCATTTGCTTGTTCCATATCTGATTTCATATTTATGATCTGTGTGTTTATGTTGCAGTTCATTTTCGTTTGTTGATCGGAAACATCCGTGTTTGCATGTTGGTGTGCTTGTCCTTGCGCATGTGTTCAACCGCTTGTAAAAGAGAGTCTTTCTTTCTTTTGCAACCTGGGTCGCAGCCGATCGGTCATTTATTGTATATGTTTTTAATCCTTTTTCCTCCAATCAATTACTTGTTTCTCGAGTCTTTTAGGTAATTAATTTGTGTTTTAGCATTTTCAGGTTATTTTGTCAAATTATCGTGTTTGGGGAATTTCTGAAGAAAAGAGCTATTTCTGAGGATCTCAGGGATTTTTCAGCAAATTGGCAAAGCACTATCAAAATTGCTGCTATTTTTGGCAGCACAAATGCAATGATCCATAGGGCAGAAGAGACCGCTGCTGATACTGATGCGGCTTTCGCAGCGATTTGACGATTCCACACAGATCAAGGTGTCTTTTCTCGTTCAGAAAATTATAACTTATAAATAGATAAAGACTTTAGGGCTTTATAGGCTCTCGCTCCACCTCTGGACCACAAACTGTTCCACAACACAAATAATCACACAATTCTCTCATCAATTTTTACAGATAGAAGGTTCGAAGACGAAAAAGAAGATTTCAACATTAAAAGTTTTTGGTAAGAATTCATTAAAGGCTTCTATGGGTTCTATCAATTACTTCTCTTCTCTTTTTATTTTCTCTATGTGTAACTAACTCCATATTAGGGAATCAATGTGAACTTATGTAATGCTCATGTTATGATTTAAACTCCATATCTTTATTAATCAATTCGAATTTAGATTTGTTCAATTTATTATATGGCCTACTCTTGACTTGCATTAATCTAATGGAAATTAATTGATACATGTCTAGGGTTTCGATAATTTATGAATTGAGATTGCACTAGAGGAATTTAGGTTATCTTAATTACTTTTCAATTGAATGAGTATGATTGTTCTTGACATATGAATTAATGCGATACAATTTTGGTTTAGTAATTCTTGCATGTAATGGGTTCTTGGTTATAGCTTACACCTTTGACGAGGGTGAGTTATGAGAAGACGTGGTTAAATCTCATGGAATTAAAGTAATACTATAATTAAGATGAGAATGAACTCTGAATCTGGATTGAATCTATTTAATGGATTAGTTGATGAATGTTGAGTATTGCATAATGAGAGCATCGGTTACCTTGTCCTCCATCTCTTGATCACATTCACATATTCTTTGTTAAACTGCTTTCTTAGTTTAATTTAGTTCTAAATCAATCAGTCAATCAATATCAAATCTCTTGAATACTGTTACTTGCTTAGCTCTAATTAGAATTAGTTTATAATCAATAAATCACTTTTCCTCTTGAGAACGATACTTACTTTCCGATGTGCTTATCCCACGATTCGTGCACTTACGAGTTAGGTTTTTATAACACGATTTTATTCAACAGCTGTGTGTACCATGGTTGGTACACCATGCATACGCCACGGTTCATTCCAGTGAACATTGCACGATTGGTTGGCAGTTTGTGCGCGTGCATGTTCCGTGATTTGATTAGTGGTCATTTCCAGTAACTTTACGCTGCATGTGCCGCATCTGGGACATAGTGCGTGCCCAATGGTTTATCCTTCAGTGATTATTAGAGGGTTGTTTCCTCTTGTTCCGTCGTGTAGGCTTGGTGCATGAACTGCGGTTTGTACCGCGGTCGACAGGAATTTCTACAAAACGATGCTGTTTTGCATGGGCTTTATAAATTCCCCACTTTCCCATTTTTTGCAAATACTAAGAACCCTAAATCACGAAAATACATCTCTTAGAGAGAGAAGCAAGGGTTTCAAGAGAGAGAAGCTTCAAGCTTCATTAATTGACTCTCCAACCCTCTCCCATGTGCATTCAATGTCATCTTCATTCATGGGTCTTCATTAAACATCTCCATTGTTAGGTAAGAACAAACTTCCCCTTTTATTAATTGTTCTTAACTTTTTAAAACTTCATTCATTGCATATCATTGAAGTTGTAGAGATTGTTTAAGGGTTTAGATAACATCTAGGATTGTTAGATATTTATATTCACATCTAGTTAAGCCTTTTTGGCATTTTTGATAACTAGGATTGTTAGGTATTTAATATCTAAATCTAGTTAAGCATTGTATCTTCGTCTAGCATATTTTGCATTGAGCATTCATTGATTGTTCACTTAGACATACTTAACTCTCTTTATTGAGTTCAAGTCTTGTAGCCACAAGTGGTGGTTGACAAGCAAATGGAAAGTCTTGTGGCCAAAGTGTTTGGTTGCACAAGCATTGTCAGTGCCACTGTAAAAGGCATATGGGTAGATTACTAGGTGCTCATACCAAGAGTAGTGGAGAATGAGATATCACTAGAATTGAACCAAGAGTGGTGAGTGGTAGTATCCATAACCTGATGTTATCGAGAGTGAGTTTTCATGTATCACTTGAGAGTGTAACTTCCTTTTCATTTAGTGGATTTATATGTCTCAAGTGGCTAGCAAAACTAGTCCTGTGGTTTTCCTCAAGTGAAGGGTTTCCACATAAAAATCAAGTATTCTTTAATTTTTGCACTTTGAATACTTGATTTTATTATAGTGTTGTTTGCCATTAAAATTGACTAATCGAAAAAGTTGGTAACATAATTGATTAACTAGTAAATAACCTATTCACCCCCCTCTAGGATTTATTAGACACACTTTGTGTATTTTCACTTGTCTTCAACGACTGCGAGGATGTCTTCTTACTTGCTTGCCAATGACGTGTAATTGTTGTACTTTCCTTGGAATGTCTCGGTTCGGCCACCTCATATGTTATATTTTTGTCGGCCTCCTCAGCCTTTATTGTCCCTTTGATGATCACCTTTCTGCCTTTTTGCTTTTTCTCCCTTAGGCTCAAATTTTTCTTCGGGCTAATGGTCGTGCACATAACTACCTCATTGGGCTACCTTTTCTTCTTCGGCCAACATGTAATCACCCAGCTATATCCATCTTCTCCTCATATGTCCTCGGTATATCCCTTATTAGGTTGAAAGACAATAGGCCACTTTGCAAGCTGTTGGTAAAGGCTGATATGATAGAGATGTCATTAATGTCTTCAATTTGTTCTACTTCTCTGCTAAACCTTGTCAGATACTTTCTGAGAGACTCGTTTTTTTCCTGCTTGAGGTTAGATAGATGAACGAGTGATTTTCTCCATTGAATGCTCCCCATGAACTGTCTAATGAATGCTTTATTGAAATTTGAAAAATTTGTGATGCTCTAGGGTGGTAGTCGCCTAAACCATCTTGAAGAGAGGTCGCTTAACGTTTATGGGAATGTGAGGCATAACAGTCTATCATTTGACGCATATTGTGCCATGACGTTCTGGAATCGCCTTACGTGCTCTTTTGGATCTCTAGCTTCTTTGTATTCTTTAATGAAAGGCATCCTGAACCTTTCTGGGAATGGGGTATGGACAATCTAGTCAACAAACGAGCTGTCTGACTCATTGTCCGACAATGTGCTATGCCCATACCTTCTCGCAATTGTGGTGACTTTCTTTGACAGCTCTTATAAAGTGGCCTCTCATCTGCCAATTGGCTCTCCATTCAGTCTGAGATGGCTTTTCATAGTAAGCCCCTGGCGTGTTATATATGTTATTCTTATATCCTCATTGTCCTTGGACCTTGGGTCCTCAACGCTTTCAGACCTCCTCTTGTTGATCCTTTTCTACCAGAATCTCCTTTTCACCCTTCGATCACTGTCCTTCGAAGAATTTGAGTGGTGTCTTTGGCGAATAGCCCTGTGTGCCCTATTTGAATATGATCTGAGCTCACGGGTGTGATCTCGTCCCTCTCAAGGTATATCTTCATTCGCCAGTCATTTTCCTTTTCATTGTCTTTTTTCATTCGATGTCTTAAAGAGATCTTAGGAGATCCTGCCTGAGAATGGTTTTACTGGGGTGTTCAGGGTTGGAATATGAATTTTCGAACACAGCATTCTGGGCGGATGAATGTCGGGTTTGTAGGGAAAAATAAACAAATAAAAGTGTTACACGCAGCGGAAGCGATACTAAAGACGATTTAGTGACTTTTAAAATTTTTCCTTTATGAACCTTAAACCCTTTTAATCAATAAACATGCATATATATCAACAAAAGTAAATTACCTCTTGTCGCGTGATCCGATTGACTTACGTCGATGGTAATCCGCAAGACCTTCAATCCGAGCACGAACGTGGATCACCTAGGAGCGTGGTCTCCCTTTCCTTTGAATTGCAAACCTGTGAATGGACCAAACAAATACTTTCTTTTCTTTGTTAGTCACAAAACAATCAAAAGAATGTCAAAATTATTCCGGTCACTTTTGAGTTCACAATCTTATGATCGAAACTCGCGTGAACCTAGATCGATATCGTATACACAAGCTTATTGATGTTTAAGCAATTGTATACTATCAAAGAATAATTTTTCACTCCTTTTTGTCTCTCTAGAATAAAAACTCTCTTAGAATTAAGAAGAAGAAGAAAGAAAATAAAAACTCAAGCACCAAAAAATTGATGTGGCCGAACCCTATAAGAACATATATATAGGTTGGCCGAATTTTTCTTCTTTTTCCTTTAGGGTTGCCGAATTCTATGTAGTATCTAATTAGGGTTGGCCGAATTTCATCATGTCACTTATATAGGGTGACTGAAATTCAACCCTAATTCTTTTTAACTTTATAGACTTCAAACCCTAATCCAACTCTTTTATTTTTATTCTTTTATTTGACTAAATAAAAAAAGACTCCTTATTTGATTAAATAAATAATACTAATTTATTTATTTACTTATCAAACAAGTCTTTTACTTTTAGGAAAGATTTGTTTCTTTAATTAAACAATTAATCAATAAATCAATTAATTCTTATTTAATTAAAACAAATGAAACAAAATAATATTTTTAGGTCAAAACCTTAACCTAGCCGCCCCACTTATATATAAGATGGGCCTAATATTATTTTCCTATTTCATTTAATCCATTGGACTTTAAATAAAAAAGCCCACATGTGAACCAGACCCATTCTTACTAAAAGAAACAAGCCCACATGTCTTTCATTAACATATTAATATAATTGAGCAGCCCATTACTTAAATAATGTGCAAATTATATTCTTAATATATTAAATGCAATTCAAGATGGACCATTAAATTGGTCCGGTAGAATATATCAAGTGATCCATGCAAGTCCGTGTGGATTGGGGATCTTGGCGGGCCATCTAAATTTAAGCTTCAATAGACATAACCTAATCACAATCAACAAATGATTCACTTAGGTCCGATCCATTAATTTTAACTCATTCCACTAAAGAGCTAAAACTGAACTCTTAAATAAAGATAGAAAAGGAAGATGCTCCTCATTCATACCCTAGACAATCATATTGGAGATAGTGTATCCTCGTGATTAATATCAGTAATCGCCAAGAGTTCATAGACCGCCTATAACTCTCCAAGTTACCATATTTACTCATATGACCACGTTTTGAACTTGGATATTTTGACTTGTCCAGAAGCCATGTTTTCAATAGACACTATTGAAAACTCAACGTTGAGATTTAATATCCAATTACCTCAAAACATCCATATGATGATATTATACTCTCATTTAATTAAATGGAGCCACGATGTCCATATCTATAAATGAAGTCCTCTATCGATTAACAAATGAATATCACCAAACTATCGAGGATAGACTATGCGATATAATCGTACTCATTGATAACTCAAATGATATCACTTGCAACCATAAGTCCATCATTTATCTCAGGATTAAGATAGACTCTCCGATTGTCCTGATAATGAAAAGACTATTATCTATTGACGGTTCTAGATAAAGCTTTTCATTGTGATCCAGTTCAATGCACCCAGTGCACTAGATCCTTTTGCTCGAAGACACTCCGATGATTTTAGACTCATCATATCTCATTTGATCCCACTCAAATGCTAGCAAAAGAATTCTACAACTTTAACAAGATAAAGGTGCCCAACCTTTAACTTAAGTTGTGAACAATATTCAAGACTAACTAAAGAATTGTGTCTACCACATACATATCCAGATGTACGAACAATTCTTCTTTTCCCATAGTCTTTAGACCTTATGATTATTTACTTTGACAATTATAATACAAACTATAAATGCTATACGATTTGTTAAACCAGAAATCACTTTATTAATATGAAAAAGATTGTTAATTACAACATTACACTCTTGCTATTGAGCATAATCCTAACAGGGTTTTCTCAGATCGTATGGTGAGGAAATTCATGTACTTGTTGGTAAGGTGATCCCTAACTTAGTGGCCTCACTGACTAGTTGGTGTAGGGAAGTTTGGAGATATTGTAAGGTTCCTAGTGTTGGGATATATGCCTTAAAGCTTGTAATTTGTAAATGTTATAAACCCGTTAATAAAAGAAGTAGTATTTTCATACAATAAATATGACTCATACATTTATATCATATGTGCTAAACATCTAAGATTACTATATGTAAATTTCAAACTGAGTATATGAATGTCATATACAGAGGAATTCGGTTTGAGACGTGCAATCAAAAGAGTCTGTAGAAAGCAAATAAAGCTAGGTACTTTATTTATGGTTAATCTACAGCTGCGGTTCATTGCACAATGTACGGTGATCTTATCCTAGACCACTCATATGATGATATGAGAATAGAGGCACCTTATATGATGTGATCATATAGGACTGGGCCACGATCTTTATGAATCTATCACCAAGATTCGTCTCATGTAGAGATTCATATATATTGACAAATGATAGTCGTATATGGGTGATCTAAATCCTGAGTATCTTACTAACTCCTTCAAGTTAGATTGTGTTTCTTGACATACCATGTGTGAGATCAGAGTAACATTCCCGATCAATAACTCTGTATCTTGGAATCATAAGTTGGCTTATGGCTGGAAAGGTATGCACACAATAGAGGAATCAACTCCTTCTTATAAAAAGTAGAGAAGTAGCTCCCTAAAAGGGTTGGTTCAGGACTTTAACGATTAAGAGCGCTCTCCCTCTTCCGTAAAGGAAGGAAGGATATAATTGTTCATTAAAGAATCAATGGTACTTAAGGAAAAAGATATAATTAAAGAGGTATAACAGACTTTATGACCTAACTTTAATTATGAACTACTTGTGGAGGATCGTACCATATGAAATAGCTATATCGATAAACACTAATATTTTGGTTGTGTAAAATATCTACAGTTAAGAGAGTGCAACCTCGGGTTTTTAGTGGAATAACTCCGATGTTAATAATCGTGAAATATTAATTAAAGAGTTTAATTAATTTTTTCTAAGTATCATTGGAGCTCCAAACTGCGGATTCATTAGATCTCCTTGCTAGCCCTTTACGATTATTGGTAACAAGACTCACGATGAATTGGATGGTCCAATTGATTATATTACGAAAGTAACTTGGATATATTCTAGGAATTAATTTAATGGTATGATTATTTAATTAATAAATTATTTAATTGATTAATTAAATATAATTAAATAATCACAAATTAATAATTAAGAATTATTAATTGTTAATTAGAGGTTACATGTTCAAACCATGACTAAAACAAAAGGATTAAAAATAATAAAGATTATTTTAAATCCTAGAGGTCAAAGGTTCAAGTCCTAGTAGTGACCGAATTAAAAAGGATTTATAATCCTATTTTGACTTGATTAACTAAACCCTAGAATCATGGTATATAAGATATACTTATCAAGAAACAAACTAACCTAACCCTAATACAGAGAGAGAGATGTGCGACAAGAAGAAGAAGAAAAAGAAAAGAAATTTTTTTCTTTAGCTGAAGACTTGGCCGAACCCTAGCAAGAGGACAAGGTGTTGTCTTCTCCATCTTGGTAGCCTCCATTCAAGAACTCCCGAAATCCGTGATGTGCCCACACACAGTTGCTAGATCGCGGGTCATGGCTCGGAAAGCTTAATGGTGAAGGATCAAAAAGAAACGAAGGAGCGATCTTCAAAGGTATGAAAACAAATCCCTTATCATATTCATGTATATCGAAAAGGTCCAAGATAATTTTTTAAAAACCTATCTTTTTTCCTATGTGTGACTTACACCTAGGGCCGCTAATTGGGTATCTGGTGTTGTGATTGATTGCTCTCCAGTTGCCGATGCGTCATGCCCGATTACTCTAGTGGCACTTGGGAGTTGTTGATCGTTGTTGTTGCCGGGGTTGCCATCAGTATTATTGTTGTTGTTGTTATTATTGTTATTCATGCTTGAATCTGTCTGTAAAGGTTCCTTGAAGTTAAGTTCTTAATGACCCCCCTCTTTTTAGCGGCAATTGTTGACGGTGATCTTTGGATGGTTAAAAAGTCAACTCGTTAAACGATTACATGTAAACAGATCAAGGTTTTGACTAGTTAAGGTGAGAAAGTCAAAACCCTTCTCTTCCACGTGGATGTGATGTAATTTGAAAATATATAAACGTATGTCTAATACAACCTAGAGAGATGGGGGTGAATGTGTTGTTAATCGATTATTATCAATTTTTCTATTAGTCAATATTAATCATAATTAATCTAATTCAAACATACAATAAAAATCAAGTAAAATGCGGAAATTAAAGAACACTTGGTTTTTTATGTGGAAACCTTCAACAAGGAAAAACCACGAGCTATTCTACTAGTTACACACGGTCCTCAAATCCACTATATGTAATGATGTTTACAACCTAGGTTGACCTCAACCATTCTCGGTCACTAACCCACCACTACTACCTGTATGCCTTTTATAGTGATTCTAGACCAAATGTGCTTAAGCACTACACACTGGTAGTCACAAGACTTAACTCTTTATGAAGAAATCAATAACCTCTGTGAATAAATGACAATATCCAAAATGCAAATAATGCTAGGTTACACTAAATGCTTATCTATAAATTAAATGATGGCAATAAATTCAATTCTAAATATCAATGTCTAAATAAAAGCTCATAAAGAATTAACTAGATATAGATATGAAAACCTAAAATCTAGTCATCAATCAAAAGCCAATCAATATAAGTTGTCAATGAACATGGCAATGACAATAAATGCAATCAAGAAATACAATTAATGAGTCCTAATCAACAATGTCTAAATGCAAAACATATAGACTTAGCTAGAGGGCAAAATGGTTCTAAATGCTAGCTATCACAAACAACACATCTCAACCAATAAACAAAGTCTCAAACATGTTAGAAATAACATTAAACAAGGAGACATGCATTTAATTAGCAAATAAATGCTAAACTTAGGCATACATATCATAAAAATAAAACAAGAGGTTCTAGGACATGTAGAAATTACCTAGTCAAGGAAAACAAGAAAACCCATGCTTGGATGATGCTAGATGCTTATGGGAAGGTGTTTAGTTGAGTAAAGGTTAGTTCTTGGGAGCTTCTCTCTCTAGGGTTTGAGTTTCTCTCACTATATTATAATTTTGAGCTCACAAAAATGAGATAGGAAGAAGATGGTACTTAGATAGGAGCCCTAGATGAAGTGGAGTTGTTTTGATAAAAATAGCCCAGATCCCGTCAAGTGCGTTGGTCAAGTAGCGTACCACCACTAATCCAACATGCGCATGATGACCAGTGCCAGACCAGCGGTGATTCACTGCCAAAGTTGTAATGGTGTGGCGCATGACGACCAGTGCAATGTGCAGGTGCTGCGCAGGTCAAGTGACCAGCTCATTGGGACTTGGAAAACCAACCCGAATGCACTACGCAACTGATGCGTGGGAAGAGATCCCCACACAAGGACCTACGTACTGGGACCATCTCTAGTGGTCACTCATCACGCTAAAACCAAGCACACCAACGTGCAAGCGCGGACTTTTCCGATCAAACAAACGGAAACGAATTATATCACACAAACCCACACTTAGATATAACAATGAAGTGCAAGTGTGATGGGTGTAAAGGATGCACACATATAAACAATTAGAACATAAATGCAAGATGAACAAAACATGTATGAATTGTGTGTGTGTGTGTGTGTGTGTGTGTGTGTGTGCACGCGCGCGCAAATAATCTCTTCAACAAGGGTTAAGCACAAATGATTATACATTCAATGAACTCTTGTGCTTGAGGGCTTGAAATCCAAATAAGCTTGATCAAGAAAGGAAGCCCTAAACTACCCTAACATATTAAACCCCAAAATGTGGTTTATCATGGAATAAGCAAATCAAAATTAAGGAACTTCCATAATTGATGGACAACATGCTACGGATGGCTATTTCAATGAGAATGGTGGTTTGCGAATTAATATAACAGAAAAATAAGGGCACGAACACGTGATTTACGTGGAAAACCCTAGGAAAGGGAAAAAAACCATGGCTGCTAGAGACGGCGGGAAGAATATCACTATAGATCTTGGGAATTACACACTCAAAACTCGCTTTCTCTCTAATAGATTGCTCGTTCCTTATACAATGATTTCTACTGGTATTTATATGGGCTGATGAGGTGTTCCCCTAATCCTTATCGTGCAAGTAAAGGATTCGCAATTAGAATCCCTACATGATTCTAGTGAAGTAAGATGTACAGGACTCGTTTCCTATTTGATGTTTATCTTCTAGAAGCTTTGATCTCTTTCTTGATTAGAGTTCTCTAATATTTGAGACGAAATAGCTATGTTTCCTTATTGGAATGTGGTTCTCAGATCTAGGTGGATCTACACTTGATATGGTGTATCTTCAAAAGGTCATACTTCCTGATTTGTTTGAGTAGATCTCATTGAGTAGAGATCTTCGGCGAGCAGAATATTTATTCATTAAGACTTCCCAAATTGAGCGTCTTTACTTGGCGGGCACAATCTTGGCCCACACGAACTTCCCTGAAACGCATCCAGACCTAATGACGTGTCTCTGGTTAAATCCCCTATGGCTGACTCTAAGTGATGTGGCACTATCATATCCCCATTTTATTTGCTATCTTTGTTGACGTGTCACTCAGTCAAATTTACACATATAACAACTTATATCCCAAAAGTATTATTATTTACATTTTGTTTTTAAATATTTTGCCATGGCCCCCTAAGAGCATCTCTAATGTTGTGCTAAATTATTGCACTAATGCTATAATTTAGCACAGAGTAGAAAAACCATACTATAATACAGTGTCAAGTTTGGTATATGCTATACTTTGTGCTAAATTTGGCATATCAATAAATGTTCATTTTTAATTACAAAAATACCATTATATATAATTTTTAAATATTTAAAATAATTTAAATTTAATGTATATTAATGATATTTCAATTAAAATCTATTTCATCTGCAACTATTCTATGAATGTATTAATGGTAAGTGTTGACTTTTATAATTTTAATTAATAAAACAATAAAAATCGTATTTTAAATAAAATTGTGCATCGGAGCACAATGCTTCATTGATGTACCAAATATATTATTTTACTTTTTTTTATGTTAAATTTGACATTGACATTTACACATTACACAAACATTGGAGATGGTCTAAGTTCCCAAAATTTAATAAATCTTAAGGCAACCTCTGGTTCAAGTCTCACAACTAATATATAATATCATAAAGTGTGGGAGACCCCTCCAAACCTCCCTCACAGCATAAAATGCTTTCTAGCCGTGTAGACCTCCGATCCGACTAGATGTCAAACCTTAAGAAAAAATTGAAAATAAATATAAATAAATGCGTTGAATCAACGAGGAACATGGTCCAAAATGTTGAAATTTGTAAGAGCAGCCGGGGGAGGTAGGACATGGCCAACTTATTCAAAAAACCTAACAAAAGCACTCATCTCATGAAAGGCCGCAAATTGGGGTCTCACAATCACAAGAATTTTATTTCTTAACAATAATCAACCACATGAATAACATTGAAATTTGAAAACCAACCAAAAATGACTTTTCCCCACTATATTTCCATCCCTAACAAGACCAAGAAAGTGACTTTTTTGGACCACCTCTTAATTATGCTACATAACCTCCCCTATTACCCCTCCTTTTTCGACTAACTACATAATCTTATCTTTTTGAGGTTTAAACTATGGATATTATAATTTTTACTATTAATAAATGACCAATATATTTTGTATTTTTATTACTAATCAAAGGAAAAAAGCTCACATTAGAGGCAATCTTTGTCCAAAATAGGTCATTAGCTTTTTTAGGATATATTTTTACAAATATTTTTTAAATTCTAATGTTAATGATGTTGATCTTTCATATATTTTGATTACAAAGTAATTATTTTTTATTTAAATACTTCCGAATCAATCTTTTTTATTAATTTAAAATATGAGAAAGGGTAGTAAACTAGTAATACTTTTCTTAAAAATTAAAAATACATTTCATACAAATTAAAAATTTTTTTTTTTCGCAAATCCTAAAGGTAATAAAATTTCCAATTAATTTTAATTACAAGATTCTGGATTTATTGAGAAAAACTTGCATGGGACAGGGATGAATCGTCAACCGAATTTAATAAATTTTCCAATTAAATGTCGTCTCTTATTTATATTTTACCTTTTAAAAAAAAAATTTTTTTTTTTTAATCAACATCTTGTTTTCATTTTTTTATAATCATATTGCTCAATTTGATTGGGCCAGTTTATTACGGTGGCTAGCATTTTGCATGAGATTGTCCCGTATAAGATTTTCTCGAATTTATTTAACTCAAAATGTAAAAAAAAAAAAAAAAAAAAAAATTGTATTAATTTTTATTTTGAAAGAAAATCATTTGTATTAACTTTCCAAATTAATAAAATATAGAAAAACCGACCAATCAAAATAAAGAATAAGAGCAAGATCCAGGATTATTGTCCAAGTGTACGCCGACCCACTACTTGTCAACTACTGATACAAAACAAAAATTGCATGGAAAGAGCGCACTATATTATTCCAATAAAATACTGCCACATTGCTATATTATTACGTTGACCTTTCTTTTTATCTAGTCACATCTAGTTTATTGCACGTTTCATTGTTTGATTAAGCAGAGACAGAGACAATATGGTGAGAATGTCGCATGCAAGAGTTACTCCTACTAAATACAAGTATGAGATCCAGTTTTATAATATTCTATTCTAACTTTTTCTTTACTTATGTTGCGTTTAGATATTTACTTGAAGAATGAATAGTACTAAAATATTAGTATGGAAGATTGAATAGCAATTAAAAACTGAAAAAAATATTTGTTTTTTTTACTGAAAACTAAATATAAACGATAAATTATTTGTTTTTTTTTTTTAAATTACAATTATTTGAAAATAAATATTTTTACGTCTATACCCTTTCAAATGTTATTTGTTATATATTTACCTTTTAATAAATTAAAACATGTAATTTAAATGACTATTTGTTATATATTTAGATTTTAATGCATTAAAAGGTAATATATAATAAGTAAATCAAATAGTTAAAAAATTTATTTAAACATTTATAGTTTGAGGCTTTCATATCAGTTTTACTGTGTGGAACTTTATCAAAATTGTACGCGGAAAAGAAATGTCAAACTATAAAATAAAATTAATAATACTAATCAAATTATGAAAAGAAAAAAAAAAGTATTTAACATAATAAAGCTGGAAATCTCGATTCTAGTGAGAAGAAAAAAATATATTATATGGTGGAGAATGAAAAACTGCGAATATTTTTTTGTTTGTGACTTCATTGTGAGGATAGTTTTTGGAATATAAAATTACTATAAATTTAAGTTGTTATTAATTAAGTGCTTCACTAGCAATTTTGAAAGTTATTTAAATGATAAAAAAAAGTCAAATAAAACAATTTAATGTTACACAATGCTGATAAATGTAAAGTGGAAAAATTAAATAGACTTTTAATGTTTGTTACTGTCTCAAAAGGTCTACTAATATCTAGTAGAATTTAAACATCTACTAAACAAAAACTGATAGGGAGATTCTCCAAATAATAATTTTTTTTTTTTTAACTCTATTTTTAATAGATCTAGTGCAAGTAGATCTTTTACCAATAGAGATTTTTCAAAAGCTCAACCAGACAAGCTTTAGTGTCTGTTTAGGAGAGTTTGTCCACTGGTTAATAGAACTTTTTTAATTAAAAAAGCTCTTTTCAATTTTTTTTAATACAATTTGGTTGTCACTCAATAGAGTTTTTGGATGATTAAAAAAACTATTTTACGTCTACTTGTAGAAGCCCAAATTTAAAACTTTTCCAAGTAGATCTTTTGGAGTTTTTTTAATAAAACTAAAATCTCCAATATAACCCTATAATTTAATATTTGCTAGAGTATTTTAGTCATTCTATCATTAAAAAAGCTCTTTTTTAATTGACAACCAAAAGACCAACGACTTTTATTTAAAAGCTCTGCCTCTAAAAAATTTATTTATAAAAGATCTTCTGTAAAAAGATGTACTTAACAAGCTCTCCCAAACGTACTCTTAGTCTATGGAATGTGGACGGTAATAATTCTTTAATTATAATTAATTAATTTAATTACTTCAAAATAATTAATTTGAAAATAAAATAAAAAATAAGGGGAAAAAAAAGGTTATAAATTAGACCAAAAAAGAAATCTGTTTTTCGCAGTCGCTCTTCTTTCTGTCACTTTTTTAATGACGAGAACGGAACTCTTTAAATCGCGAAACCGCTAGTAAATTTTTTTTATTTCGATTACGTTTCCATTTCTTGTATCTTTTGTTCGATTGATTGCTGGTCAGTTAATTTCTAGTGGCGTGATTCGCGAGGCGGAGTTCTTTACTGCTCTCTCTCGAAGTCGAAGGTCAGGTGACCGTTTTTTTTTTTTTTTTTTGTTTTTAATTATTATTTTTATAGTGTCAGTTTTCTGTTTGTTTCTAGGGAAAATACGTGACGCGTTACTGGTTCGGAACGGAGAAGTTTTAGTTTCTAGAAATTTGCGAATCATAAAGTGTTAGTTTTGTTTTGTTTTTTCCCTTTATGGAGTTGTGGATTTTTGTGAGTTTTTTCAAAACACAATTGGCTGTTAATTCGTGATTTCCTACATTTGATGCAATTCCGTGCTTGGATTTGTGGAATTGTTGTGGTTTTTAGTGTTTGATTTTGTTTTGGAGTGTGAAACTGTGATGGATCTGTTTTCAGGTTCACTGCGTTTGTGTTATTATTATTTATTTATTTTTTGTTGAATTTGTGGATTGTGAACCGGTGTGTTGATTCAACATCTTTGATCACAAGCTCTGATTTTTGTTATTTGATTTTAAGAATTGTGTTTTGTTTCTTAGTAAATTGATGGAAACTTTAGAATATTTTTATTTGCTGATTGAACTCTAATAGCTGGAAGATAGAGAATTCAATTTCCTTTCTTGTTTTTTAAGCCTATGTTAGAAGAATTTGGTTCTATTTATCTGTTTATTGGTTGTACTTATTTCACTTGCTAATGAAATACTGTAAACTTTTATGGTTAGTTGTTAAGCTTATTCTGCATGTTAGGCGAGAGATCACATCTACTTGTAATTTTGTAAAATAGATGTCACGTGTTTTTTCAATTTATAATTGTCTCTTGAATTGTTATGTTGACTGTGTGTATCCTGATGGCATTTTTTGGGTTTATATATTAAAATGTTGTTTATCCTTTTTTTTTCTTCTGTGGTGTGTTTCCAGGTGAATTTTTAGTCCTGACAAGGCCGTTGGGTTTCTTCATTTGAGTGTAATATATGCTTGCATGAAGATTGAGTGGTGAGGATTCTGCTGATATATTGGAAAAGCTGTTAAAAAAAAAAAAAAAAAAAAAAAAAATGTCTTCTGCAACCAAGGCTGACAAGAAGGCATCTCTAGATGCAGCCGCATGGATGTTCAATGTCGTTACTTCCGTTGGAATAATCATAGTCAATAAAGCCTTGATGGCCACATATGGCTTCAGTTTCGGTACATCTCTGACGACTATATTGTCCATAAACTATAATTAATTTCCGCTCTTTTATTATTATTATTTTTCTCACCGAACCAATAATATATTTGAGAACCAGTGCAGGCAGAGAGGAACCTTGCTTTACTTATCAATTTCCATCCTTCAATTTGCTAAACTGATATTTTTTTTCTTGCTTGGTATTATATATCCAACAGATTACATATCTTATGTGCTTGTATGATTTGGTTATAGATCAGTCTTCAAAGTTCAATATGCTAATGTATAGCTGATTGTTACTCTTATTAGTTCAGTTTTCTGTGCGTGATCAATTGAAAAAAGAAGTGAAGTGAAACTTTTTTTTACGCCCTTTATAACTCTCCTTTCTGATGAATTTTAGTTTTAACGTTTACGCTTTATTTTTATTCTTTTGTACTATTACCCTTTATTTCCTTTCATTTCCGAGATATAAACTTAGTATTTAATCTCTGGAGATAATTCTGATGGTGATTTGTGGATTTAAGTATGTTATGTTGTTGTCAACTTCTTGGGATTTGTTGACAGTAGAATTCTTTTTGGGATTAAGAAATAAAATAGCTGAAGGAAATACCTCGTTGATTAAATATGCTTTTTAGTGATGACCCCATGGACCCCTGAAGCATTTGGGTGATCCTTGTTCCTATTTGATTGGACTTGGCCTTGTTTGACTGTTTCCTAACTAGAAGGTCATTTGCATTAAATCTGCCTTTTTACTGGACTATTATTTGATTCAATTCTTTCTTGCTAAGTCTAATGTAACAAATTTGTCGGACAGAAGCATGTTAATAATAGTTTGAAGTATAAATGTGCTCTGGTCAAGAGACTCAAGACATAATGGACTCATGGAGCATATATCAAAATGTAAAACATAGTTGCCACTTTTGACATATCTACTATCTAGTTATCTTTACATGACTTTTAAGTGGAGAAATGTAGTACCTAAGAAATTCATAACATATTTACATGGTTTAAGTAATGAACATGAAGCTATATGATCACCATTTTCATGCATATATTTTTATAAGTATTTTAATGAAGTTTTGAGGTTATATATTTGTTGTATATTGTATGACCGGAAATTTTCCCATGAGAATGTCCTGATAGAATTATATAATGACATTGAATATGAATCACTCATTTTACATACTTTGACTTGGTATGTATGCACTTGTCAAATCACTTTTATAAATGAGTGGCTCACATCCAATATCTTGATAAAGTTATATAAGGATGTCCTGATAGGAACGGGACCGATTGTATGACAACTGAAGATAGTACTTAAGAGGAAAAGTGCAGTACTTAAGAACTTCATTAACATTATTTACATGGTTTAAGTTATGAACATGAAATTGTATGATTAACCTCATTCATGCTTATATTTTTATAAGTCTTTTAATGAAGCTTGGAGTTTATATATCTGTAGCATCATTTATGAGTTCTGAAGATAGTTATTGCTAATAGATAATGAAATACACCGATGGCACTTGGAAGTTGGAAGTATATCTGTGCAAATGCCCTGTATGGATTTGATTTTTTTATTTTATTTATTTATTTTTTTTGCATATTCATTATTAATTGGAGTTATTAAATTGTTATGTCCATGAATTGAAGAAGTAGTTTGTGGATGACCAAACAAAAACAAAAGAGTTATTCTTTCAATGGCATGTAAAATATTAGCTAAATCGTTGTATGATAAAAACTCAAAAGATCTTTGTAAAATGCACTTGACTATTTGAAAATTGCAAGGGCTCTGATAAGGTGTTCAATTTATGCGCAGCCACAACATTAACTGGTATGCATTTTGGCACAACCACCCTTTTGACTGCTTTCCTAAGGTGGATGGGATATATCCAGACCTCTCATCTGCCATGGCCTGAGCTTCTGAGATTTGTTCTTTTTGCAAACTTCTCTATTGTGGGCATGAATGTGAGTTTAATGTGGAATTCAGTGGGGTTCTATCAGGTCAGTTTCCATGAGCTACTAATTCTTTGTCGAACTTTAGAAATTTGGAATTCCGTCACTTATTTGTTACAAACTCCATTATCAGATCGCAAAGTTGAGTATGATCCCAGTGTCTTGTTTTTTGGAAGTTGTCTTGGACAAAGTAAGATATTCAAGGGACACAAAGCTTAGCATAGTGGTAGTTCTCCTTGGTGTTGCTGTCTGTACTGTTACAGATGTGAGTGTCAATACCAAAGGTTTTATAGCTGCCTTTATAGCAGTTTGGAGCACAGCCATCCAGCAGTATGTAAGTAATTTCTACCCAACGAACTGATCCTACATATGAATGGCTTTAATCTGGAAGGTGTTTGGGGTAGTAGCATCAGTTCCCTTCTGATTTATATTTAGGTTTAACACATTGTTATAAGTTTGCTTTTATTTTATGTATCCCATTTGTAGTTATATGAACATGTATACAGGCGTCAGACATTTGTCTACCATTTAGTATCTTTAATGCCATAATATTTTTCCATGTGGGAGGAACTGTGTGATATATTGACTATAAGAATTGTATTTGAACTGTTTACGATTTTGGCTGGTGCTGATCGATTCCGAACCCAGAAGTTAGTCACTCTTATACACCAGATGGCGGTTATATGATATCATTATAATTTTTTATGTTTGTGCAGTATGTACATTATCTTCAAAGGAAGTATTCTCTAGGATCATTCAACCTATTGGGGCATACTGCTCCTGCACAAGCTGCATCTCTGCTGCTAGCGGGACCCTTTGTGGACTACTGGTTGACCAGTAAAAGAGTTGATGCCTATAACTTTGGTCTGGCATCTGTGGTAAGTTTTTTTGTATCATCATATCTATTTTGATTTTAGTGGGTATCATGATGAGTATTTATCTTTTTGGTTGTATGCATTCACAGGTGGAATACTTTAGCCAGTGTGGCTTATATCGTTTCATTGTTGCATGTTTCTGTTATGCTTTTTAATGCCTTGAACATTGTACTGTAGTTACATCCAGGGAACGAACTTCATTAGCCTGCTTCACCGGCCCCTGCCTGACAAAAGTTCTTTTAGATCAGTTAAATAGTTTTATATATTATAATGTGAAATTACAGTTATGTTTTGGCCCCACCCCTAACCTTTATGCCTTCCCCCTGTCTCCACCCCTAGCTGCATGCATTTATATATATATATATTTGGATTCAGCTTATTGAATGGTCAATTAAGAATTTAGACCCTCAGACCTTGGTCACAAGTAACTGAGTCTTGTCAAGAGCAACCAAGTGGGGTTGCTTAGGTGTCCTTGATATCTATGGAAGCCGTCTTATATAAGACCTCCAAAATCATTCCTAAGGCAAAACTTGACTCGGCGTAGAGGAAAGTGAAAAATATCCACTACAAAGAACCAAAACATTGTCAAATCAGGTCCTTTTTAGCTCAATTGAAAATTAAAAAAATACAGGAAGAGAAACCACAGGGTTGCTTGTGTCTGCTTTTAACCCAGTTGGCCTGGTTGGTCATTAGGCTTTGACAATCTAATTGCTCATAGTCATTCAAGTGCTATTATCACGATCAAAGCCGTTGTATTGTTACAAGTTGTCATACAGTACTAAATGCAATAAGTTAATCCGTTAATACACATTTGCATTTGATTATGATACGTGTATGATATGTATAATTTTGATTTCCCTTTTCAATCAGTCTGAATTTGAAATATTTTAACAAAGCCTTATTTCTGCTGACATGGTTGCCAGTTGGCTATGCGTCCAGATTTTGCCTGTTTAATACGTTTAGGGTCATTTTCATTGTTAGCCTAAGATATGGCAATCTTGTACCCTTCCTTTTGGGGATTGTCTTCATGAGGCATTTGTCAACTTTAATCAAATGAATAACCTGGATAAGTTGGGATGCTGGTGGCATTTATCAAACATATATCCAGGCTCACATAGGGACAAAATAACAAGTAGAGGAGTTAAGTAGAAAAAGGGAAGAAAGAACAATGTAGAGGGATGACAATAACAAGGTTTTCCTAGTCTCTCATTCCCCAGAATAGGTAATAAAGAAAAACAAAAAACAAGAGGGTAAGGGCATGAATGTTCTTTCATGTCTCTCAAACACTGATGTCTGGAGAGAGTGAGAGTTTTTGTCAAATGTCAACTCTATATTCATATTATTGTATAATTTTGTGTTCTTCTAAAAAATTGTATTCATATGCTTTTATAAAACTGCAAAACAATTGGGATCATTTTAAAACCCTTCAAATTAGAACATGTATATGATTTGTCAGATCATACATCAAGCAGACATCTAGAATTTTTTATTTGTTGAAGTCTTGAGTTTTCATGGATTCAAACATGTCCATCTACTTTTTCGATTTACTTATGCTATTCTTTTATGACATTTTTGCATTTATGTGTTCTGAAAGTGAATTTTGTTTCTAGCCTTGTATGTCCTTGACATTCACATTGACTTTTAGCGTTGCTGTTGGCAACTGTTTAATAAACCTGGCACTGGTTTTGTTACACCTAGTAATATTTTTTTCAGTGGACCCTATAATCTTATTGAGATTGCCCATCTCCTTCCTTTTGGTCGATCTTTTGTTGATGGCAAGTTTGGATTTTTCTTGCATTTATCTACTTTTTATAAATGTTTCCTGTCAGATCTTGTCCCTCTACGAGTTTATGTTCAATACAGGCAAATTTTGTCAATCATAAGCATATTCACATTCCTTTACAGGTTTTCACTTCTTGGTAGGTTATAATAGAACATTGGCTTTCTACCACATGCAGTGCTTGTCGGAGATTTTGTTTAATAATCTTCAATCTCATCAACCATTTCTAGGTGTCTCTCAATGTAATTCAATATAGGAAATTGACTTTTTGAGGTGATATTAACAGGTCTTAATTTTTTTTCCATGAACATTGGAATTTTACTCATAAAGCTGAAATGTCAAATTAAACCATGAGTGAGTGCTTTATGATGTTATGTGCTTACTATATCTATCCTTTTTGCAACATTTGATCAGTTAGACTACGTGCTGTTATGTGTTATGAAATATTTGCAAATTGCAAGTCTCAGTGGCGTTTGAGCCCAGAGTCCAGACAACGTGCATGTTTATTTACATGAGTCCGATACATTTTGTTTGCATCATATTATGGATACTGTAAATGACATGGCCTTGTCTTTTTGTTGTTTGCAGTTTTTCTTAGTACTATCATGCAGCATTGCAGTTGGGACCAATCTCAGCCAATTCATCTGCATAGGAAGGTTTACGGCTGTGTCATTCCAAGTGCTTGGCCATATGAAGACTATTCTGGTCCTGATATTAGGATTCATTTTCTTTGGGAAAGAAGGTCTCAACTGGCACGTGATTTTGGGTATGGTCATCGCAATTGTGGGAATGGTCTGGTACGGTAATGCCTCATCCAAGCCGGGAGGGAAAGAGCGCCGTAGTCTTTCAATGCCCAAAGCTCAAAAACATGCTGGGTTACCCGAGTCCACCGACTCGGATGATAAGGTGTAGATTTTTTTAGAGTTGAGTTAAAAGATTGGAAAGTTATAAAACAGATAAAATTGAATCCAGCTTCATATAAGTCAAGATAATTCCAACAGGTTCTTTATACTTAGGTCAGAATCCTGAAATCATTATTACCTCTTCTATCTTGTTCGTTTTAAATTATAGTTCATTTTTTGTGTTGTACAATTTATTCAAGGGAAAGGATATTTTGACTGATTGAGAGCAATTCCCTGTATAAGTAACAAACATTATTTCACGAATAATATTTTTCATAGTAATTTATTTCCTTTCAGTTTATAGGGATCAGCAAATGCTATACAGAATCAGTATAGTTGTTGGATCAATTTTAGATTTCAGTTTAAGGGTGTATAAAAATTACGGATTTAAAAATTAAAATAAATATAAACCAACTCTTTCTCCAATATCATTAACAATACAGTCCTTGTATTGTAGTTAAATCTCAGTTTATATTAGAAAGTATTTTTTTTTATATTTTTTTTTATTTTATTTTTTTGTGTTTTTTGTTTTGGATAAAATGGTGTGCAGTACTTTTCTAAAAAATTAAAGAGCATTTTCGGTGGATTTCATTTGTGTTTTTTTATTTTTTTTATTTTTTTTATTTTTTTTATTTTTTATTTTTTAAATATTTTTATTTAAAAAAATTCTAAACGTTTAATAAAATCTCCAATTAATTTTTAAAAACATTTCATCATGGATTTATTGACAAGGATGGGCATATTGCATACAATTAAAGATGACAATGGATCGAATTGGGTATGGATACCTCAATATTCAACCACATATCCGTTTGAGATATATATCTCCATTTTCGTATCCATCCCCATTTCTAAGTGAACGGGGTGGATTCGGATAATCCGCTAATTAAGATAGAGATATCCATCCTCGCTCTATTTATATCCATATCCGATGAAAAAACTTTAAATTTTTATAGTTTATAAGAGAAAAATGTAATTAACATATGTAACAATACATTTAATCCTATTTAAAGATAAACAAATACATCCAATAAAGTTCAAATATAAAAATTAATAATAACCTATATAATTAGAATTAATAATTACATAGTAAATTTTTTTATTCTTAAAATATTAAAATCTATAATGGATCTGGATGGGAATGGATATCCATAGACGATATCCATCCCTATCCCCGAAAATGAAATGGATATTAGGATGACATTCATCCCCGCTCCATCCCTTAAATAATAGTATCCATCCTCATTTTAAAAGGAGCGGATTCTTACGAATATCCGTATCCGTGGATAATTTTGACATCCCTACGTAGAATGTCCACATAAATTAGAAGCCGTCACATTTTAAAGTTGTTAGGCTATGTTTGTTAGGCTATTTTAAATTTTCTAATTAATGTAAAAATAATGTAAAACACATTAATATATTTTTTTGAAATAATGAATTTTTTTTATTAAAGTTTAATTAAATTTCATAATTTTTTATTTTCAAAAATGTTTTTTTAAAATACTTTTATTAGTTTTAAAATTTTTATTTTTGATTTTTTTTCTTTAAAAATAATTAGTGGTGTCATTAGGAGACATAGTTAATGTGTTCAAGATTAATAAGGTCATTTAATTGATTTTTTAACGGACAAAGTTGTCGACTAACGGATTACCTAACGGTTAGGGGGCAAAATGTCTAATATTTTGGTTTTTAGGGGGAGAAATGGCTATTACTGAAACTAGAGGGGGCAAGATGTCTATTTTTTATTTATTTTTTTATTTTTTTTTTTTTGGGGGGGGGGGGGGTGTGGGTGGAGGAATGGTCATTATTAAAACTAGTGGGGATAAAATGTCTAATATGACAAACTACAGGGGGAAAATGATTATTTTCCTATGAGTAAAAGTAGTCATATTCTCATGTTTATTTTTTATTTATTTATAATATCTATTAATTCAGGACCATATATTTTTTATATTCTCATATTCTCATGTTTATTGCTTACATGGGATGCGATCTTTTTAATCTTATGCAAGTAACTTATCCCACATTTGGCACTTTATAACTTTTTTATTTCTTATTTTTTATTTATTATTTTTTTTTTTACTCTTTTCAATTTGTTTTATTTTTTCATGGGATTCAAATATAAATATTTTTTAAATAATAATAAAATGTTTTATTTTAAACATTTTAAAAATAATAATTTTCAATATTAACAAATAAAAATAAATGAGATTGGTCAAACGATATGTCTCTCACACATACACTACGAGGTTGTGGGTTCAAGTCATCTCCCCTCCCCCAAACCTCGAATTATTATAAAATTTCAAAAATATTAATAAATATTATTTTGTCTAAAATTAGTTTTAAATATTTAAATTATTTTTCAATAAACAATTTAAATATTTTAATTTTATTTCAAAATTTAATTTTAATAACTATTTTAACCAGTCCAATTCTATACTATCATTTTATCTAGGTGAGGTAGGGCTATTTAGTCCCATTAAAAAAAATAAAAAAAAAATAATAATAAAAAAAAAAAACATGATTCTCTGTTTATTTATTTTTATTTAATATATCTTATTATATATTTAAAAAAAATTAAAAAAAATTTTATTTTCTTTAATATTAATTTCAAATATTTTCTTTATTTTTAAAAAAATTGAAAATAATTTAATTTAATTTTATATTAATCATTTTCACACTGTATTAAATATAAGATAAGGTTACCTGATAGGTCTAATAAAGTTACTTGGCGTGTTCGTCAAACCTGGCAGCGTTGTATTTATCAGATCTTGTATATGGAGTTCCAAGTTTCTCACATCTTTAGGGAAAGTAATCAGGTGGCAAATGCTCTCTCTAAGCACGCTTTAGGTGTTCCTTCTGATTTATGGTGGTCCTCCACTCCTTCGTTCTATTCTTGATTAGTTCAGGTTTTCCTAGTTTTGTTTTTTCTTGTTTGGCCTACTTGTCTTTGGGTTTTTTGGAGCTGTGTCCTCTGTTTTGTTGTGTTTTTTTTTTATTTATTATTCTTTTGTTTCTTTTTCCTTTATTTATATATTTATAGATACCACCTAGAGGTTTTTTCAACATATGATCTCTTGTGATGTTTTCCCCCTTAAGCCAGTCCGATTTCATCAAAAAAAAAAAAGTATAAGATAAAATTAAATTTTATCCAATCTCATACCACACCAAACAAGAGACAAGACTATTTTAATCCAATCTCATATAGCATAAAACACATTACAACACTAATTTAGTTTAAACATATCCCATCCAATTCAATTCAATGAAAATAATACTATCCTATCCTGCGCATCAAACGAGCCCTTAAGGTTGTATGTTTCTTTCATCCAGTACCATTTTGCTGAATTCTATTTTTCATACAGCGTGCTCTGATTGGGTTGTGATTGGGCCGATTTGTGGGTGATGAGCAACATTTTGCGTGATCCCGTACATACAAGATTTATTTTCGGATTTATTAGCATTAAATTTCTAAGATAATTTATAACAATAATACAAAATAAGTAAATATATATATATATATATATATATCAGAGTAATGCTACTTTGCCCAAACCTGGTGTCAGAATGATGTGGCATCACTATAATCCATTCATTTAAATCATACAGATATAATACAATTTAAATGAATGTATTATAGTGATGCCACATTATTTGAACACTAAATTTAGGTAAAGTAGTATCATTGATATAAAAAATAAAAAATAAAAATAAAATAAAATAATAAAAAACCAATTAATGTAAAGAACAAGATATAGAAATTGTCCAAGTGTAACAAGATAAAAATCCATCCAATTAAAAGCCACCCGATGCTTACCTACCACTAACATGAAAAGAAAAAAAAAATGAATGGAAAGAGCGCATTGCACTTGTTAAATCAAATTAAAACCAATATACAATATTTTAAGTAACTTTAAAGGAGAGATTTCTTACTTTAATTTCGGTAAGAACTTTAATGAAATCATATCAATTTTTATAAATTTTGATTTGAATTTTTGCATGGATGATAAGTTTAATGAAATCTACTTATGAATAAAATTTTAGAATTTTTCAAGTACAAGAACTATTGTTTTGAATTTTTCTATATTTCTTCCATTTTTCTGATGCCATCATATTTAACATAATTGGAATAAATAGTTTTAGTGTTTGAAAAATTCTTAAATTTTATTCATTGGTATATTTAATTAAATTTAAAATATACAAAAAAAAATTAGATCAAAATTCATAAAAATCGATATGATTCCATCAAGGTCCTTACCGAAATTAAAGTAAGAGATCTCTCACTTGAATTTTTTTATTTTTTATTTTTTATTTATTTGTTTATTTATTTATTGTGAAAAGAACATTCATTAAAAGAAAAGATTATAACGACGAGGAAGGGGCATCCCCCAACAACAAACTCTCCACACATAAAGGACAGTCTTCAAACCAAAATGAATCACCCACATAAGACAAAGCAAGCTTAGCTAGACCATGAACGACATTATTTGCCAGCCTAAGAACAAAAATAACATAAACAAAATTAAACTGACTAATAAGCTAGAGGATGTCATCTACCACAACACCAACTTCAGAAAAAGGCCAATCGCCTGCACCACAGAAAGAGCGTCAGATTCTAGGGTAGCTGGAAGGAACCCATAATTGACGGCCAAATGAAGCCCCTCTAAGATAGCCTTCGCCTCAGCAATTTGGGGCTGATAACAGGATCTCAAGTTTGGGCAGAAAGAAGCCATTACTCTACCATAACAATCTCTGATAAACACACCTAAACCAGAGCTCTTCTCATGAACATTAAGAGTAGCATCTGAATTAATCTTAAACACCCCAACAAGAGGAGCTTGCCAGTGAATGTTCACCTTACGAGATATCACCTGACTGCTACATTTTTCGATAACGAACCTGTAGTTCTGGTTAAAAGAATCCATCTATTCAGAAATCGCCAAGTCTGTCAATAACATCTGCTTATGAATAACCATGTTTCTTCGGTACCAAATGTGTCACCACAACACACATAAAGACTCAAAATCTTGCGTCCCGACCTGAGAGCTAGCTGACAGTAAGAAATTAAAGAAAGACCATGCATCTAAAGCCGATCCACCGTCTGTAAGCCCATATCTAGCTTGCATACCCTTCAAAGAAGAGTAATGCCATAAAGCATGAAGAATAGTCTATGTCTTCTTTGAGCAAATCGAACACTCCACCTCAAGCTTCAGGCCATGCGAATATAAGTTAACTCTGGTAGGAATCCGGTTAAAACTAGCCTTCCATAAGAACAGCTTAATTTTAGAAGGAATATTCAGGCGCCAAAAGGAACTTCCACCAAGATTTAGAGGCATTCAGACCTGAGCAGCTCGGATTCGAAGGGAAGGAAAGGGCAAGCCAATACCAACTACGAACAGAGAACTCACCAGAAGTGTTAAAATGCCATAGCATTTTGTCGCTCGACTCAATGCTGCAAGGAAGCAGGTTTAAAATTGCCTCAGCCTCCTCCTCCATGAAGAAATCATAAATCAATGCTGAATTCCAATTCCCGTTTGGCAATTTAAGGAAGTCAACAGAAGCATTCTCACCTAAGAAATGCAAAGAGGAAATCTTAAAGGAAGACAGACGAGGGATCCAACTATCTTTATAAATCCGAGTCCATTTCCCATTACCAATTCTCTATCGCGAGCCTTTCTCGGTCAGCTCCTTATCCCAAATGAGGCTTTTCCAAAGGAATGAGTCAGTCCCAGACTTAGCCATCAGAAATTAGAGTTCTTAAAATAACATCCCTTAACAACTCTAGCAACAAAAGACTCAGGAAACCGAATGAGCCTCCAACATTGCTTCGCGCCTTATTGAAAGTACCCAAATCCTGGAAACTTAAACCACCCTCATGCTTCGGTTTACACAAAGTGTAAGTTCCTCAATGTTTGATTGACTTACTTCGGTGACAAACCACAAATTGGGGTTTGAAATGTAAGGGTAGCTCAGGTGTTGATGATCAAGTTCAAAGACCTTTCTTAAGACCTCAAGTTGATAAGCACTCCAAATGTGTATCTCTTGTGCTTAGCTTTCTTTGAAGAGATTTAGTTGCACACATACACTTGTCATGATTGCATATATATTCATTGCTTTTTTTAGTGCATTCTTTTCACTTTCCACACTTGCACTTATGTGTTCTATTTTTGTGTGTGGTTATTTTATTAATCCTCCATGCTCATCTTCATTGAGCTTGTATCGGAAGTTCTCTTCCATGAGGATTCGATGCCCTGGTTATGCAGTCAAGGACCGCCGAATAGGGTTACCGAATTGAGACTACTATACCTTGTCGTTTTGGCGTCCTTAATTCAGCAACCATGGGCCGTCGAATAAGGCCACAGAATTGGGACCAAAATATCTTGTCCATTCTGCGCCCTTGGCTTAGGCGATTAGGGGCAGCAAAATAGGCCGCCGAATTGAGTCTAGAATGTTGGCCACAATTCGGCACCGTCAATTTTACGGCCACTGACCGCCGAATTGGCCCGATAAGTTGAGGCAAAACTGTCTTTTCGCACCAACCTACTTTACTCTCTATGAATATACCACTATCTCTTGTTCTTCAAATCAACTCTTGGATATTAAGAACCCTAAAGAGAAACATAGAAAGACTTGAGAGAAAAGGCACAAAGATTGCTCCCTTAATTCTCTAAACTCATTTCCATGTTCATGAAACTTCATCTAAGCATCATCTAGGATGCATCTAAGCATAGGTCTTCTTCAACACACATAGTTTGGTAAGTTGAACATTATCTTCATTCATTTTAGTGTTTTTACTTAGCAATTAATCTGTTTTATAACTTGTATGCTTTTAGATCATACTCTGAATACAATATTGAGATTATTGTGTTGTCTGATTGTGAGTTGTATTTTGATAGCTATATTGTATGTCATGTCATATAACAATATTGATATTTAGGATTGAGATTATCGTCATCTTTCATCCTAGATAAGCTTTTAGTGTAACCTAACATTAATTGTATATTTGTATATCATGATATTCACTTAGGTTGTTGATCTCTTTAGTGAGAACTAAGTCTTGTCGCTAAGGTTGCTTAGTCCGCAAGCAAATTGATCTAGGTTTGCTATTAAAGGCCCGTTGGCTAGTAGTGGTGGGTAGTGACCATGTAGGGTTTGACATGGTCAACCTAGGTTGTAAACATCATTACAAATAGTAGATTCGAGGATCGTGTATGGTGTGCATATTAGCCCGTGGTTTTTCCTTGTTGAAGGTTTCCACGTAAAAAATCAAGTGTCATTTAATTTCTATACTATTGCACTTGATTTTGTTTTTGACTAGATTGAGGCTTTTTATTGAATATTGACTAATCAAGAAAATTTGGTAATATGACTTGATTAAAATCTATTCACCCCTAGATATAATTAGACATGCCATTTTTGTTTCACAAAGCATCCCAGGAACACCAATGCATCTTTCGCTTATTACCATTACCACCTAAAATTAATAACGGTATGTCTAAATATATCTAGGGGTGAATAGATTTTAATTAAGTTAATTACCAATTTTTCTTGATTAGTCAATATTCAATAAAAAAACCCCAATCTAGTCAAAAATACAATCAACCTAATCTAAGTGTGAAAAACAATAAATTGCAAGTTGATTGATTTACATGAAACCCTCGATAGGGAAAAACTCACGGGCTAATATGCTAGCCACACGTGGTCCTCAAATCCACTACTTGTAATAATGTTTATAACCTAGGTTGACCATTGTCAAACTATACACAGTCACTAACTCACCCTACTACCCAACATGCCTTTAATAGTGATTCTAGACCTACTTGCTTGCGCACTAAACACCCTTAGTCATAAGGCTTCACTTCACATGGAAGAGATCAACAACCGAAGTGAATATCATGGTATTCAATATACAATTAATGTTAGGTTACACTAAATGCTTATCTAAAGATTAAATATGACATTATTAAATCCTAGATATCAATATTGATATATGACATGGCATACAACATAACTATCTTGAATAAAGCAATATTAGGCGATTGCTATCACAATATAATTCTCAATCAATCAGCACAATAATCTCAATCTTGTAAATATAATTTAATCTAAAAGCATACAAGTAATAAAAGAGATTAATTGATAAGAAAGAACACTAAAATGGATGAGTATGGTGTTCAACTTACCAAATCAAGTGTGTTGAAGAAGCCACATGCATAGATGTATCTTAGATGATCCTAGATGATGCTAAAAGATGTTTGACGCACATGGAAATGATTTGAGTAATCAAAGATGGGTTCTTGGATGAATTTCTCTTTTTGAAAATGCTCTCAATGAAAAATATGATTTTTGAGTCATTAAAATGACCTAAAGAGAAATCAACATATATATAGGTGTTCAAAATGAAGCTACGACGTTTTGCCAAAACAGAGGTTGACCGTTTCAGGTACCGCTGTGAAAGCCACATCAATGGAATAAAATAAGCAATCAGGTCAAAATGTTGTGCCGACTGCTATGGTTTCCACAGTGGTTATAACAACGTATGCACTGCATGCAAACCGATGCGGAAAACCCACAGTGGTCCAGAAGGGGCCTAGACAGTTTCCTCACCGCTGTGGCTACCACTGTGGAAGACACAGCGGTACCAACAGTGGTCGCCTAGGCCAAAGCATGCCAAATGAAAAATCATGCATTCTAAAGCTACTTATGGCATGGCATTGATCAAATGCATAAAGAGAGTTAAGAACATGAATGCACAAACATAAAAGCACACAACATACAAGAAGTATAGATATGCATGAGTTTTGTGTGTGTGCAACTAAGTCTTTTCAATGCAAATAAGCACAAGTGTTTTACCTTTGAAGCGTTTATCTTCTTGAGGTCTTAAAAGGGCATTTGTTGAGCTTGATCACCAACAATTAAATGCCTAAGCTAGCCTTACATGTCAAACCCCAATTGTGGTTTGTCACCGAAATAAGCCAATCAAACTTAAGGAACTTGCAATCTCCCCCTTTGGTTATTTCGTGACAAAACCACCACTCACATTGATCCTCACAGCGAAAAATAAAACTTAAGGTCAACAATGATTTTCTACATTACAAAGAGATATTTAAAAGCTAGATCTTAAAGTTTTCAATCTCTCGTAGAACAACCGATCCTTCAAAACAAAGTTTCTACACTTTCCAAGATTAGTGTATGTAAGGTGATCAAATGAAATCAAAACAAGCATTTGCATTTAAAGAAATTAAGCAATATCATGCAATGAATGTGTAATGCAATGCTCCTCCTCAATGGGTTATTCCCCTTTAATTAGCAATCTCCCCAATATTCAAATTTGCTACTACAACTCCCTTACACATCTACTCCCTCTTTTTGTTATGAGAAAGGCAAAAGAGTATCCTCCAACCAGGTCATTTTAGCAAAGAGAGATAGTATCATACAAGACATTTGCATAACCATATAAGCCACTTTATGCAACCCAATTATTTGGAAGAGAAGCAAGGAGATTTATTTTATAAAAATGTGTGATAATAATGCTTTGCATGCAAGACATGTTGCATTCAAGTCCAAAGACAATGGTATTTGGCAAAGCAAATGACAAAGGTTTCCAATAGAATTCAAACCAATTTCACCATTTGTCATGAATTCAAGCTAGGATATAGAGTTATCATTCATTCAATTTAATGGGCAAATATATCCAACTTTATAAGCAAAACAAGGCATGAACGACTTTTGCACCCTATTCTATTTTTCCGGGTAAGATACCCGTATGATTGTATCCATGTTTAACAAATAAAGAAAGAGAGACATTGGATTTTAAAATCCTTAGAACGGATACAATGATCATTTATTCATTTGAGTCTCATAATTTGCATTTAACACAATTTTCCATTTAAGAAATTGTGATCACATATAGTTTTTGCATTTTAGAATTTACAATCAACATTTTATGCTTTTCATTTCAAGCATGTCATTCAAAAGAATCATCATGTCATGAAGATTAATTATAGGTCATTCAAAATGTACTTCCAAAGTAAATCTTCTAGTCCAAAAATGCATATTTGAACATAAATATGACATGGATTATACACAAAGCAATGATTCACACTTATTGAAGAAAATATCATATAAGCATATGTGTAACCATGATACTCAAGCAATTAATAAAGAAGCATAAGATTTTTCAAATTTTTGCATGTGACAAGTATGCAAATTGCTCTCTTTGCTTGAAGTCTCCTTATGGGATCAAACACCAAACCACATCAATCCACTAGACATATCCTAATAGATCTACTAAGTGCTTTAAACCTAGTTGCATCTAAGGGTTTAGTAAGTAAGTCTGCTAGTTGATCATTAGTACCTACATGTTCAAGTACCATGCATTTGTTCTCAACTAGTTCTCTTATGAAATGATGTCGAATGTCAATATGATTTGTCCTAGAATGTTGCACCAGATTCTTATAAATGTTAATGGCACTCATGTTATCACAAAAAAGAGTTAGAGTACCTTGATTGAATCCGTAATCGACAAATATTTGCTTCATCCAAAGTAGTTGTGTACATCCATTCCCAGCGGCAATATATTCAACTTCGGCCGTGGACAAGGAAATGGAGTTTTGCTTCTTGCAAAACCAAGACACCAAGTTGTTCCTTAGAAAGAAGCAACCGCCCGATGAGCTCTTCATATCATCACAATTTTCTGCCCAACCCGCATCACTAAGGCCAACTAAACTAGCATTAGTGTCAAAAGAGTACCAAATCCCATAGTTGGATATCCCATTCATATAGCGAATGATTCTCTTAACAAAAGAAAGATGAGACTCCTCATGATCCGATTGGTACCTAGCACACACACCAACACCCACACCAAAAGATATATCGGATCTACTTGCGGTCAAATAAAGCAAGCTACCAATCATGCCCCGATATAGAGTTTGTTCCACACTTTTTCAACTAGCATCCTTGCTTTGCTTCAAAGTAGTACTTATGGGTGTATCACAATGTTTGGCATTTTCAAGATCAAACTTCTTCACTAGGTTTTTTGCATATTTAGCTTGAGTTATAAAGATCCCATCATATAATTGCTTAATTTGCAAACCTCGAAAGTAACTTACCTCAAATTCATGAGACATAACATCAACAAATTGTTGGACTTTGGTGTTGTTGGTGGAGCCAAACACAATATCATCATTGTTTTTCTTGATGAATAAAGTCTTGTCAACACTACCTCTTGTGTAGTCATTGTCAACAAGAAGTTAAGTGAGGTGCTCATACCAAGTTATCGACGCTTGTTTCAACCCATGTAGAGCCTTCTTAAGACGATAGACATGGTTGGGGTGGTGTGCATCCACAAATCCCTTGGGTTGCTCAACAAACACTTCCTCTTACAATAAGCCATTGATGAAAGTACTTTTCACATCCATTTGGTGCAATTTGAACTTATGCATACAAGATATGGACAAGAGAAGCCTAATGGGCTCTAGACGGGTAATGAGAGCAAAAGTCTCCTCAAAGTCGATACCCTCAATTTGAGAGTACTCTTGTGCAACAAGATGCCATCCTCATCGGATTTATTCATATACATCATTTGGTGATTATGACATTTGTTCTTTTAGGCCAAGGAACAAGAGTCTAAATCTCATTCCTTTCGAATTGGTTTAGCTCTTCTTGAATGGCAAGAACCCAAAAATCATCATTTAAGGCCTCATCAACCTTTTTGGGTTCGATTTGAGAGGTGTAGCATGTATAACTAATAAGATTAGCTATTTGACGCTTAGTCCTAACACCCTCATTCATATCTCCAATAACATTATCTTTGTTATGGAGATGTCTAACCCATAGAGCTGGTTTTTTAGAGTTCAAGAGAGGAACTCTATCAAGAGGTTGTGTGTCCTCTTTATCAAGGTTAGATATCCTATCAATAGGAGTCTCCACAACCTTCTCCAAAAGAGAATCATCAATTACAATAACCTCCTCCTCATGGTTACTAGTCTTAAGCCTATAACCATCTATGACAACATTAGATGATTCCATGATGCTTTAAGTCTTCAGGGTGAAAACTCTATAGGCTCTACTATTCATGGCATAGCCAATAAAAATACCTTCATCACTCTTAACATCAAACTTGCCAAGTTGATCACAGTCATTTAGAATGTAACATTTGCTTCCAAATGAGTGGAAGTAGCTAACATTAAGCTTTCTACCTCTCTATAACTCATAGGAGGTTTGCCTAGTTCTAGGCCTTAGGAGGACTTTATTTCCTATATAGCAAGTCATATTGACAGCTTCGAACCATAGGTTCCTGGGGACATTGTAGGTATGCAACATGACAAGGGTCATCTCTTGAAGGACCCTATTTTTTCTCTCAACAACTCCATTTTGTTGAGGTCTCCTAAAAGCCGAAAACTCATGGGATATACCGAAGCTATTGCAATAGCTTTCGAACTCAAACTCCCTCTAATGATCACTTCTACTCTGTTTAATGCTTTTAATGTTAGAGTCTTTTTTCATTTTGAATTTTAGTGCAAAACATTTTAAACTTATCAAAAGTTTCGGATTTTTCTTTCGATGTCTATGTGTACCTAGAGAAATCATCAACATAAACAAAAATGTATGTCTTTTTACCTAAACTCTCAGTTTGCATAGGACCTATTAGATCTATATAGAGAAACTCTAGGGGCTCCTTGGTAGAGAGATACTTGCCCTTCTTGTGCATGCTCTTGGTTTGTTTCCCTTGTTGGCAAGGTCCAAAAACACCATCGACTTTCTTCCCAAGCTTGGGAAGGCCACGCATAACATTGAATTTATCTAAGATTCATAAATCCCAATAGTTCATGCGGCCAAGTCTTTCATGCCATAACTCAATTTGCTCATTCTTGGACATATTACAAGAGACAACTCTAGCTTCAAGACAATAACAATTGTCGCTAGATCTCTTTCCTTTCGATAAGGTTTGTCTATCGGCCCTTAGAATGGAGCAATCATTCTTGCTAAACAAGACAGAGAGTCTTTCATCACTAAGATGAGAAATACTTATTAGATTGGCTTTCAAGTCATCCATATATAAAGCATTGGACAAGGAGAGTAAACCGAGAAGGGAGATAGTTCCTTTCCCTACAAATCTCTTTTTAAATCCATCACCAAAGGTGACAAGTCACCTTCCTCTATGACAAGAGTCTCAAAGAAACTCTTGTTTCATGTGCCTAGAACACCCACTATCTAAATACCAAAAATTTGAAGAATTTGCCTTTAAGGCAATTTGAGCAACATAGCAAAAATATTCATCTCTTCTAATCCATGTTAGGATTTAGATTTGTATTGGCTTGATTCCATTGTAAAACTCTCTTTATTTGTAATGGTTAGTTGCTTAAGTGGTTTTCGGTGAAGAGGAGCTTCAAAGGAGAAAAGCAACTTTTCATGCAAATATCGGCTTCAAGAGGAAAAGAGCTTTCTTGGATGCCAAGCTATCAAGATACTTCTTCCTCTTGCAAGGTGTAAGCGTACACACACACAATTCGTACATGTGTGTCCCTGCATCATTGACCAAACCGCACACACATACATTGAAATCATATGTGTCTCTGCATAGTAGTGCTCATTTGGTAATAACACATTCACCCACATGATTTAGTATGCTCATGAATTGATCTCATATTGTCATAGATTGTAGAATTGCATGTTCTAAGACTATGTCTAGGAAATTACATACTTGTGTGATTTTGTGTTTATTTGTTTGGTTTTTGTTGTTTTTGAACTGAAATATAATCTTATATGATTTCTTTTTGAGTACCGGTCGTTTCGGTTACTTACTCATTTAATTTCGAGTTCAAATGAGGAAGTTACGTCTTTTTACATTCTTGTACAATGCATTGTCTTTGTCATTGTGTATTGAGTCGATTTCATATCTAATTGTCAAAGTTTCATAGTTTTACTCATGTTTCATTGAGTTACGTTTTGTAATCAGAAGACGGATTTAAATTCGAAGTTCGAAGGCCAAAGAATGCGCAAGGTGCGCAATAGGGAGCGAAGGAGATAAGAATTGGCAAAAGGCCACCACCATTCCTTCCCATGGAGGCGCGTGGCCACCACGAGAAGAAGGCCTCTCGGCCTCCCCGTGGTGGCCACGCGCCTCCATGGGGATCAAGGGTGGTGAGGCCAGAAGACCACTTTGCCCCTCTTCCTTCTTCAAATGTTTTCCCTCCCTATATAATTCAAAATCCCGTATACAACTCAACACAATTTTTGGTATTTTGTTTTTGTCATATCTCTCTCAAATCAACTCGAAATTGAGTGATTCAAAAACCAAAATCCTTGGTCTTGAAGAGAGGAACAAGTCACAAAAATTTTCAGAGTCAAAAAATTTCCACATAAATCGCAGAAATCTGATCTTAGTTCGTGGTTTATCTTTTTGTATTGTAATCATCTTCGTTGCATTTTTCTCTTGATCAACTTGATTGTTTTTATTACTTGATTGATAAAAAATGTCTAGAATGATTTTGATTCCTACTTTAAGACTTGTTTGAATTATTTTTGAGTTATAGCTTTTCACGATTTTGATTGAACAATATTTGAATGCTAAACTTAATTCACATGAAATTGATTCTAGAAATATTTTGTGATGAACTTGATTGTTGATTTCTAGGTTTTAATTTTATGATCTAAGAACTAGGATTTGTGATTGCAATATTGAATATTCTAATCTATTTCTTATTGATTTACATGCTTTGATTTCTAGATAACTTTGTGATTGAGTGTTGAAATAATAATCTAGTTATCTCTTGCATGTTCATTGAGTTTGTGTGATCAACTTTCTCTATTTGATTGTGTTTGCATCATTTGCATCACTTAGATCATATGTCTTGTAATAGGTGTGAAGTCTCTTGTTGTTGAGTGAGTCTTCAACATTGAGCATTAGAAGTCTTGGCTTAGAATGTGAGACTCTTTGTAAGTCTGAGCACAAAGTCTTATCTAGGAGTGTGAGGCTCCGGTTAGATAAGCAAGGAAAGTCTTAGCTAAGAGTTGTGAGGCCTCTAAGTAAGTTCGAACGAAGTCTTGGTTAGGATATGAGATTCAGTTAACCAAGCAAGGAAGTCTTAGTTGTGAGCAAGGGGCTCAGATCAACTAAGCAAGGAATTCTCCTTAGAGACTTGTGACAAGTCTAGCTTAAGGAGCTTTCTAGAGGCAAGCGATTTGTCTCGGTTAAGAAGTTAGTGGCAAGGTGTATCCACTTGGTCCTTGGATAGACTAGGAGTTGATATTTTGAGGAGTATATCATGTGTTGATTGCTTTGAGTATGTATCTCTTTTTACATAGTGGAATTGCTTGCCGGTGATTGTGGATTCAACCCATGGACGTTTCTTCTTAGGAGGTTTTACCACGTAAAAACAATCGTGTCAACTTTTATTTTTATTTTTCATTATCTTCCATATTCTCATTGATTGTTTCACTTGTGCTTTATATTCTAATTTGTGTTAACAAGCAATCTTTTGTTAGTCACATCACTTGTGCTTTTATTTTTATTTTTCATTATCTTCCATATTCTCACCACTTCTTCACTTAAGTGGTCAATTTGTGTTGAAAGCTCTAGATTTTCCTCTTTCAATCTCTTAATTTCTCTTTTATTCTTCATTCTTGAGCTTTCAAACTTGACTATGTCGTCATGAACATCCATACTCTCCACATTTCCATTTGTGGAGTTTAATGAGGAGCCATCATCACTTGAGTCATTTTATTCTTGACTCTCTTCCTCTTCATCACTAACCTCTTTGCTCTTGTGGGAGGAAGCAAAGGCTATGAAGTTAGCCACTTGATCTTCATCATCCAAAGATTCATCTCTCTCAATGGAGTCATCACTTCCACTCCAAGTGGCGGCCATCACCTTTCCATTCTTCTTGTTCTTCAAATTTCCACACTCGGGAGCAATGTGTCCTATGCCATCACATTCAAATCTTTGGATCCCCTTTCTTTCACTCATCTCTTGCCTTGGCTCAAACTTCTTGAAGTGAGCTTTTTTCTTCAATTCTCTGTATTTGGATCCAAAACCCTTCTTCTCAAATTTGACAAACTTCTTAAACCTTCTCAACAATAAGGCCATATCTTCATCCGAGTTATCATAATCCTCCTTCTCAAATTTGGAGGCCTTTAAAGCAATTCCATTTTCCTTCTTGGGAGGTGTGGAGGTAGGACCCTTCCTAGACTCATAGGCTAGAAGTCTTCCAATTACCTCACTCGGCTTCATATCCTTGTAATCACTATTCTCCTCTAAAGCCGTTACCTTGGACTCAAATCTCTCAGGAAGCGATCTCATAATCTTTTGCTTGATCCTTCAATCCGAGTAAGGGTCACTAAGTTGATGGCTTTAGTTGACTATGTCTAATCTCGAAGTCGTTGAAGCACTCGTTCTTCTTCATTCTAATCATCTCGAATTGAGTTTGGAGAACTTGAAGCTTAGAGTCCTTAACCACTTCGGTTCCCTCATGTGCCATCTCTAGGATGTCCTACGCCTCCTTAGCGATCCTAGTGTTTTGAATCAATTTGTATTGATTCTCAATCATGCATCGCCTTTCTATTCCATTTTGATGCCTTAAACTCTTAAGCATTCCATTGAGCCTTAGGCTTGAGTACATCCTCTTCTTCACCCGTAGGAGTCATCATTGGTGGAGTGTAGCCATCTTCAACCGCCATCCAAGCTCTATCATGGATTTGACAAATGTACGACTCCATCTTGCCCTTCCAAGAGGCATAATTTATCCCGGTGAGCAATGGAGGCCTTGTGCTCGAAGCACCCTTGTTTCCACCACCGTTTCCACTCATAGTGTTTATGAATGAATGAAATGAATGCAAATGTATGTAGTCAATCAAAAACACACAAAATGCAAAAACACACAAAAATCACAAATCTCCTAAATATGTTTAGGAACCTGCTCTAATACCAATTAAAATTAATAACGGTATGTCTAAATATATCTAAAGGGAGGGGGGATGAATAGATTTTAATCAAGTTAATTACCAATTAGTCAATATTCAATAAATAAATAATAAAAAACCCCGATCTAGTCAAAAATACAATCAACCTAATATAAGTGCAGAAAACAATAAATTACAGATTGATTGATTTATGTGAGAAACCCTCAACAGGGAAAAACTCACGAGCTAATATGCTAGCCACAAACGGTCCTCAAATCCACTATTTGTAATGATATTTATAACCTAAGTTGACCACCGTCAAACCATACAGGGTCACTAACCCACCACTACTACCCAACGGGCCTTTAATAGCGATTCTAAACTTACTTGCTTGCGCACTAAGCAACCTTAGTCACAAGGCTTCACTTCACATGGAAGAGATCAACAACCTAAGTGAATATCATGGTATTAAATATGCAATTAATGCTATGTTACATTAAATGCTTATCTAGAGATTAAATATGACAATAATCAATCCTAGATATCAATATTGCTATATGACATGACATACAAAATAGCAATCTTGAATAAAGCAATCTTAGGCAATAGCTATCACAATAAAACTCTCAATCAATCAACACAATAATCTCAATCTTGTAAATAGAATTTAATCTAAAAGCATACAAGTAATAAAAGAGATTAATTGATAAGAAAGGACACTAAATGGATGAGTATGGTGTTCAACTTACCAAATCAAGTGTGTTGAAGAAAACCCATGCATAGATGCATCCTAGATGATCCTAAATGATGCTAAAAGATGTTTGATGCACATGGTAATGATTTGAGTAATCAAATATGAGTTCTTGGATGAATTTCTCACTTTGAAAAATGCTCTCAATGAAAAATATGATTTTTGAGTCATTGAAACAACCTAAAGAGAAAGCAACATATATAGGTGTTCAAAATGAAGCTACGACATTTTGCCAAAACAAGGGTCGACCGCTTCGGGTATAGCTGTGAATACCGCTATGAAAGCCACAATGGTAGACTAAAATAAGCTATCAGGTCAAAACATTGTGTCGACTGATGTGGTTTCCACAGCGGTTATGATAGCGGTATACATTGGATGCAAACCATTGTGCCTACCGCTGCGGAAAACCCATAGTGGTCCATGAGCGGCCAAGACAGTTTCCTCACCACTGTGGCTTTCGCTGTGAAAGCCATAGCGGTACCGACATCAGCCGCCTGGGCCAAAGCATTCCAAATGAAAAATCATGCATTCTAAAGGTACTTATGGCATGGCGTTGATCAAATGCACAAACATAAAAGCACACAACATACAAGAAGTATAGATATGCATGAGTTGTGTGTGTGCAACTAAGTCTCTTCAATGCAAATAAGCACAAGTGTTTTACCTTTGAAATGCTTATCTTCTTGAGGTTTTGAGATGACATTTGTTGAGCTTGATCACCAACAATTAAATGTCTAAGCTACCCTTATATGTCAAACCCCAATTGTGGTTTGTCACCGAAATAAACCAATCAAACTTGAGGAACTTACACCACCCCACGAAAATATCGCGCTTATCTGATGCAGCTCATTGATGAGAAAAACTGGGAGTTTAAATAAGTTCATATAGTATACTAGGATAGACTAAATGACAGCTTTTAAAAGCACCTCTTCCACCCCCCCCCCCCCCCCCCTTTCTCTCTAAAAAATAAAAATAAAAAAAATAAAAAAAATCGTCTACTCCAACCTTATAGTCTACCAGGTTCCTCTCTCCCTAAAAAAAATAATAATAAAATAAAAAAATCATCTACTCCAACCTTATAGTCTTCCAAACCTGGTCTTTAATATTTTCAAATAGCAAACATTTGCTCCTAGTAGTCACACAAGGAAAGCCAAAAATAGCGCAGGTGGTAATCCACCACCACCATACCCAACAAACCGACCAAACGATCTCTCTCCCCTCTAGAGATCTGCTTACTAAAACAAACTATGGATTTACCAAAGTTGACAATCTGACCTGACGCTACATAATACATTTCCAACAAACTCTTGATGTTGATACATTCCTTAGTAAAAGCACGAGTAAAAAGCAAGCTGTCATCAGTAAAGAAAAAATATGTAATCTTAGCCCATACCGATTACATCAAAACCCTGAAAAATTCCTAGAATTCTCTGCTCTAGAAATCAGACTAGAAAGGCCCTCCGCATAGATTCGAAAAACTTACGACAAAAGGGGGTCACCTTGCCGTAAACCCCTAGAAGGCCGAATATGTCCTCTTGTCTTACCAGTGAGGATAAAAGAGTACGAAACAGAAGAAACACACCCCATAATTAAAAAGACCCATTTTTCCTAGAACCCCATGGTACACAACATACCCTAAAAAAAAAACCCACTCCACTCTGTCGTACGCTTTAGACATGTCTAACTTAAGAGACATAAAACCCTTTTTATTATGAAATTTCCGATGAAGCGCATGCATACACTCAAAATCAACCAGCGTATTATCCATAATCAATCTTCCTGGAACAAAAGCGCTTTGAGTTTCTGAGATCACGCAATTCAGAACATTCTAGAGACGATTTGTAATGTTCTTAGAGATACACTTATAGACGACATTACATAAGTTAATCGGCCTCAACTATGACATTCTCTCTGCCTTTTTGACTTTCGAAATCAGACAAAGTAAGTGTGATCGATCATTTCCACCGATCTCCCCTCATTTAAACACTCCAAACAAAGCTTTGTAACATCCTCTCCTACCACCTCCCAAAACTTCTGATAAAAATCCGCTAGAAAACCATTAATTCCAGGCACTTTTGAAGGACTCATCTAAAAGAGTGCAATTCTAATCTCCTAGGCAGTGAAGTTTCTTTCCAAGACCAGCTTCAAATCACTCAGAATTCTTGCCTCAATCGTAATAAGCATTGCTGCAATCTGATCATAGGAGGGCTGAGAGCTAGCAAAAATGTTCGTAAAATAATGGGAAATAATATTCTCCATTTGTAGTTCATCCACTTTCCACACTTCCCTTTCATTAAATAAACCCCGCAGTCTATTCTGACTTCTTCTAGAAGTAGCCTTTGCAATGAAGAATTTGATATTCCAGTCACCTTCTTTTAACCAAGAGACTCTCGACCGTTGTCTCCAAAATATCTCATCATACCTCAAATAGCTTATCAAGGTCCTCTTCAATACCATCTCTCACTTTCCAGTTCACCGACTCTTCAGCAGCATCACAACGCTACATCTTCTATTTCTTATCACTGATGGTTTTCTCGAGAAGCCATTTATTTCTAATGTTCCAATTTTTAAAAGATCTCGAGCAAACCAACAGACGGTTAACCACCCGCTGAACCACATTTATGCCATCTATTTCATACCAAGAGTTTTGAACCACATCCATGCAGCCCTTATTCTCAGCCCAACACAATTCATAGTGGAGGCGGTTAGCATTATTGTACCTCTCCCCTAACAAAGAGAATTCTAATAGGATAGAAAGATGGACGGATTTCCAGAACCCAAGGTTTTTAACCCCAAAGTTGGAGTACATATACTGCCATTCCATGTTACTTATACACCTGTCCAATCTTTCTTGCACCAGCTGAGAACCTTGACACCGATTAGTCCAAGTGACCCGCAGCCCCGAAAAACCTAAATCTTTCAAACCACATTCCTCCATCATCAACCGAAAATTCTCCATTAGTAACTCTTGCCGAGTTGCACCCATCAGCTTCTTAGAGAGGCTGGTGATTTCATTAAAATCACCTCCCACCAGCCAAGGAAGTGATGCCATTCTAGCTAGTCTTTTCCAAAGAGTCCACTCATGATGACGTTCCACCGCAACCGGGTTACCAAAAAAACCTGTTAATCTCTATTTATTATTTGTATCCGAAGTGACCACCGTATCAATATGATAACAAGAAAAGGACAACAAAGTAATGTCATCATTCCCCTTCTAAAAGAGACACAAACCACCACTTTTTCCATTCCGATCTATCACAAGTTTAGCATCGAAACCCAACTTAACAAGCAAACCTTCCATACCACTATGATCACAGATTGTTTCTAACAAGAACAAATCTCAAAATGATCATCCTGCATTAACGAATGCAGAACCCGAAACGCTTGGCCTCCCCCTAAACCCCAGGAAGCCTAGCATTCTAGAATAGTGTTTTCATTGTGAGCAGTAAGCCGGGGATGAAGCCCGACTCATTGATCCTATATGTTCAAAAGAATCCAACTCCAACACCTTTTTTTTTAAAAAAAAAATAACTTTCTTTATGAAGATCCATATCAAAATTAGAAGACACTCGTTTCTTTTCCCATGATGTCTCTGCCATATGGCCCTTCTCCTTTAAGCCACCCTCTCTAGCTTGCCATTTCTAACCACCTTTTTTTGGAGAGCCACCCCGACCCTTCATCTGAGAGCCAGTACTTTCTTTCATAACCGACCTACCAACCTCTATGAACCAAACCCCCATCTTAACCATTGACTATTGCAATGAATTTCCATATGAGATCATAGTGTTCGAAATCCTCTTTGATTCCAAGCTTATCCCTATGTCGACATTCATATGATGACCTTCTGACCCTAAAACTTTCCCTTCCTACGTAATAGGTTACAACCTAATCTCTTTAGGTCGGCTCTCATCAAAGGATTAGAATTCACCCCATTCACAGTCATAACCTCCCTGCTAGCATCATCGCTTATAACACAAGTCACCCTTTCTCTAACAACCAAACCAGATAGCTTAACCCTTGTCGTTAAAGGATGATTCACATGCGTTTCCTGAACCGCTCCCCCTAAGCACTCCTGATTTTTCCTTAAGTTTCCTTCTGATTGTTAGGATTTAGATTTGTATTGGCTTGATTCCATTGCAAAACTCTCTTTATTTGTAATGGTTAGTTGCTTAGGTGTTTCTTGGTGGAAAGGGGCTTCAAATGAGAAAAGCAACTTCTCATGCAAATATCATCTTCAAGAGGATAATCGCTTTCTTGGATGCTAAGGTATCAAGTTACTTCTTTCTCTTACAAGGCGTAAGCGCGTACACACACAATTCATACATTTGTGTCCCTACATCGTTGCACTAACCGCACATACCTATATTGCTTTTGTAGGAACCTGTGGTTACAGATTGCACAGTGGAAGGGTTTTAAAATTTTTTATGAAATCATAAACTAACCCATTTGTACAGTAATAATCAAATACAATAAGAAGTAGATGAAAACAATTTCATACCAGTGTTAGAGGCTCTTTCTTCTTTAATTCGATCTGCTTCCTAATTTGAACCATAAGATCTTCTTAGCTATGACCCGGAATTGGTAATAGCGTGTAGGTGCATCACGGTACTCAGGAACAAGGAGGATGAAGAGACACATGAAACAACTCTTTGCTTTGTATATAAAATGCAGACAACCTTTCGTGTAGAACAACAAGCAAAATAAAATTCTTTTTTTTTTTCTTTTGGTCGTTGCACTCCCTCTGTCTCTTTTCTTTTTCTTTTTTCTTTTTCTTTTTTTTTTTAAATTTATTTATTTATTATTATTATTTTTTTTTTGTGATTCAAGTGAATCAAATTCAATGATCCTTTTCAAATATATCTAATATATTAAAAGGGATAATAATTATTTTAAATTTAAACTTAAATTCAAATACTTAGATAATTGATTTAGTAAAAATAAAATAATCCTATTATTTTATCTTCACCTAAAATCCAAATATCAACTAACACCCTCCATTTAATAATTAATTGCATAATTAAATAATCTAATTATTTAATTAATTTAATCGTTAATATTTATTAATTAAATAATCTCATTATTCAATTAATTCCCAAATAAATACGTGTCACTTTTGTGACACAATTAATCGGACAATCCAATTAATTAATCGAGACCCTTGTTACCTTTAATCAGACGGACTAGCAAGGGGACCTAATGGACCTCCAATATTTTGAGCTCCCATAATCCTTAGAAATAATTAATTAAACTCTTTAATTAATATTTCATGATTATTAACTTCGGTATTATTCCACTAAAAACCTGAAGTTGTACTCTCTCAACTGTAGATGTTTTTACACAAACCAATAACATTCGCTGTCCATCGATATAGCTATTACATATGGTATGATCCTCTACAAATAGTTCATAATTAGAGTTGGATCATAATGTCCGTTATACCCTTCTAATTACATCTTTCCATTAAGTACCATCGATTCTCTAATGAACAATAAATCCTACATTCCTTATGAAATTAGGAGAGCGCTCATATTGTTCAAGCTCCGAATCAACCCTTAAGGGAACTACTATCTACTTCTTGTAAGAATGAGTGGATTCTACTATTGTGTACAAACCTTCCCAGCCACAAGTCAAACCGCGATTCCAACATACGAAGCATATTGACTGGGAATGTAACTCCGATCTCACCCATGGTATATCAAAAACCACGATATAACCTGAAGGAGTCAATAAGACCCTCGGGATTAAGATCACCCATATATAGCCATCATTTGTCGATATATATGAAACTCAACGTGAACAGATCTTAGTGAGAGATTCATATAAATCGTGGCCCAGTCCTATATGATCACATCATACAAGGTGCCTCAATTTTCATATCGCCATATGAATGATCCAGGATAAGATCACCGTACATTACGGAATGGACCATAGCTGTAGATTAACCATAAATAAAGTACCCAACTTTATTTGCTATCTACAGACTCTTTAGATTGCTTGTTTCAAATTGAATCCATCTGTATCTTTCCATTAAGTACCATCGATTCTCTAATGAACAATAAATCCTACATTCCTTATGAAATTAGGAGAGCGCTCATATTGTTCAAGCTCCGAATCAACCCTTAAGGGAACTACTATCTACTTCTTGTAAGAATGAGTGGATTCCACTATTGTGTACAAACCTTCCCAGCCACAATTCAAAGATTCCAACATATGAAGCATATTGACTGGGAATGTAACTCCGATCTCACCCATGGTATATCAAAAACCACGCTGAAGGATCAATACTCAGGATTAAGATCACCATATATAGCCATCATTTGTCGATATTATGATTGATCTTGAGAGTTTCATAAATTGGCCCATATATGATCATCATACAAGGTGTATTCTTATCCATTAAGATCAGTACATTACATCTGTAGATTCTACCCAACTTTATTTGCTATCTGAATTGCTTGTTTCAAATTGAAAATCCTACATTCCTTATGAACATTAGGAGAGCGCTCATATTGTTCAAGCTCCGAATCAACCCTTAAGGGAACTACTATCTACTTCTTGTAAGAATGAGTGGATTCCACTATTGTGTACAAACCTTCCCAGCTACAAGTCAAACCGTGATTCCAACATACGAAGCATATTGACTGGGAATGTAACTCTGATCTCACCCATGGTATATCAAAAACCACGATATAACCTGAAGGAGTCAATAAGACACTGGGGATTAAGATCACCCATATATAGCCATCATTTGTCGATATATATGAAACTCAACGTAAACAGATCTTAGTGAGAGATTCATATAAATCGTGGCCCAGTCCTATATGATCACATCATACAAGGTGCCTCAATTCTCATATCGCCATATGAATGATCCAGGATAAGATCACCGTACATTACGGAATGGACCATAGCTGTAGATTAACCATAAATAAAGTACCCAGCTTTATTTGCTATCTACGGACTCTTTAGATTGCTTGTTTCAAATTGAATCCATCTGTATATGACACTCATGGCAATCTTGGATGTTAAGTGCACATGTTATATATAAAGTATGACACAAAATGAATGAATATACTACTTTTTTTTATGTATGTTCAATTCACATTTACAAATTACATCCGGCAATCTTGGATGTTAAGTGCACATGTTATATATAAAGTATGACATAAAATGAATGAATATACTACTTTTTTTTATTTATGTTCAATTCACATTTACAAATTACAAGCATTAAGACAAAAACCCTAACAACATTTATATGTGTTCCTGCATTGTTGTGCTACATTTGGTATAACACATTCACACACTTGATAAAGTATACTCATGCATTGATCTCATATTGACATACATTGTAGAAATGCATGTACTAGGGCTATGTCTAGAAAAGTTCATACTTGTGTGATCTTGTGTTTATTTGTTTGGGTTTTATTGTCCTGAACTTTAATATGATCTCATATAATTCCTTGTTGAGTTTCAGTCATTTTGGTTACTCACTCATTTGATTTTGAGTTCAAACGAGGAAGTTACGCGACTTTACGTTCTCTTATAATGCATTGTCTTCGTCATCATGTATCGAGTCGATTTCATATCCAATTGTCGAAGTCTCATAGTCTTCCTTGTGTTTTATTGAGTTAGGATTTGTAATCCAAAAGAGAATTCAAATTCAGAGTTCGAAGGACGAAGAACAGTTGGAGAACGCATGAGGTGCACAAAATGGAGTAAAGAAGAGGAGAAGTGGCAAAAGCCACCACCCTTCCTTCCCATGAAGGCGTGTGGCCACCGTGGGAAGAAAGCCTCTCGGCCTCCTCATGGTGACCACGTGCCTCCACGGGGATCAAGGGTGTTGTTGGCCGAATTCCAACTGTTAATGGAAAATTATTACTGGGATGAATCTCTAAATAACAACTTTAAGGACCAAGATCGAGATAGATCCCGGTCGGAGGGGTATCACGTAATTCGATACCAATAAGAATTCTATCAAACCAAACTAAAAACTCATACCAGAAAAGATTAACATATACGATTTTATTGATAAAAACATGGATACAACTGATGAAATTAACCTTATCTATCAGCTGTCTGGTTAGGTATCATAGCCGAGAAGGAAATCTCTCCTAGATACGCTGGTAATCATTTGTTTCAACCACCTGTCAGATGATGATAGGCTTGCGGATTTCAAAAACGAGCCGTTTTGGCCAGATTAATGCAAAACCGCCATTGACACGTCTTCCAAGCACATTGTCGGTCATCAACTCCTCGTTAATTCCAATTTTCTAGCTCGTTACCGGTTATGGACTCCTCATAGATTCCGGTTTCCTTATGCGTAACCGATTGTCTCTATCAGCGATCTTTCACACTCTCTTTTTCCTTCTTCAATGGTATCTCCTTCAAAACTTCCAGCTCCATTCCTAGGTCTTCATCCCACTTCCTCTGAACTTCGTCCTGATTTGCCCCCCTTCACCTGACAGTCTCGATGATCTTCTTGAAATGGGGATCAGAGGTGGGTTCTTTGGTACTGAGGGGAAAATAGAGAGGTCAAGAAGAAGTGGATGATTTCGGTGATGAACAAACGCCATTGTGCCGTCGTTCTACAAGGAGCCCAAGAATCGGGTCGGGTTTCCATAATACGTCAGAGGACCCGGTCCAACTCACCGACGAAGAAGATACCGGGATCGTTGGCGAGGTAGAGGAGGTTGGTGATGTGCCAGTCGTTACCTTGACTGGGGTGCATACCAGTTCTTTCGCCTATTTTCATGATGGGCGTATCATTCCTGATTCTGTGTGTACAGTGGAAACCTTGACTAAGCTACGGTAGAAGTATCGGATCCTGGATGACATCAATCTCTCCCTTCCTCATCAGGGATATAACGTCTACACCCCACCGCGAGATGTCCTTCTCATCCACAAAACGGCTTTTGAATGTGGAGTTCGGCTCTCTCTCTCCATCCGACCCTTCGTCGGGCTTTAGTCTCTCTAGAATTGGCACCTCTCCAGATCTCGTCAGGTTTCTGGAAGCATCTGACGGGCTTCTTAGTGCTTTGGAAGGAGCAGTGTACGAGGGACAATATAGACAGGGAGCCGGGCTTGGACAAGCTACACTACTTATTCCAGATTGCTAACTTAGTACGACGGGGTCAGTTCTATTTGAGGGCCTCCAACGAGATGAAGTTCATCGTTCCTGGTGTAAATATGGAATCTGCTCCACCATGGAAGGAAGAATGGTTCGTTGTTAGGGGATAATGGGGGAATATGGCCTATATTGGGGGATCTGAGCACCCCATCCCAACCCAATTCACAACTAAAGACAAATGGGCGAATGAGGTGCTTTCTCCAGAATCTCGAGATATTCTGGCAAAGATTTTAAAAAGGGGGTACATCAATGTGCAATATCCTACTCTGGATCCCTTCGAAAGAGCCTGGCTAGAGAAGTCTTTGAGGATCTCCTACGCGCTTCCAGGTATAGAAACTTCATCTGTCTTCTTTGTTCGTGTATGTACATTTTCTACTCTCCCTTCCTTACTAAGTTATCTTCTTTTTAACAGTCTCTGCTACCCCGCTAGTGACCGGTTCTCCTACTTCATCTGGGACATGGACAGGAGGTGTGGATTTGCCTCCTTCTACTTCTCATGTTCCATCTCTTCCTCATTCTCCCTCTAATACTGCCCAAGTCACAACTACTCAGCCTGATGCAGTCCTTATTCCTCCTTCTATTGTGGCTAAACCTCCAACCAAGATCCCTTCGCCTCTTCCTGCTTCTGATGGATTACATGTCATAACTCTTGCTCGTCTCTCTACTCGTACCCCGGAACATCAATCCATAAGGTCAATGCTAGCTCGAGCTGCTAAAGCCCGGGGCTCTTCAGAACAATCTCAAAGGAAGACCAGAAAGGTTGCTACTCCTCCTACTGTGGGCACTCCTCCTAATCCTCCTCTAGCGGTATTGCCTTCTAAGAAGCAGCCTAGAATTACAGAAAAGGAAGTTGATCCTATTATCCTGCTGCTGATGTTCCTTCGGGATCGGGGTCAGAAGGTGTTTCCCACGATGAGGTGGTATCCCGGTTCAAAGCATCCTGCCCTGGAGGGAGCTTAATAACCATGGCGAAGCTTCCTACAGAAATTTTGGCGGCCAAAGGAGCTTCTGTATTGGCTGAGGTAGCATTCTACTTTTCCTCTTGTTATTTTACTCTCTTTTCTACAGGTACTGACTCTTCTTCTTCTTCTTGCAGGGTTTTAAATTTTCTTTGGCCATGGAGAAATAGTTGATGACTCTGAAGGAAGCCTATATAGAGCTTCAGGCCAAGCTGGAGGATACCCAGTAGGAGTTGGCTCAAGCCCAGCAAAGCATGGCCCCTCTACTCCAAGCTACTAAAGCATCTAAAGATGGTAGGTAAGCTGCCATGGTGGAGGCCTAACGCTACCTACGCTGCCTAGATACCGAGACAGTCCAGTCCCTACGTCGGCGTGAGGAGAGGGAATGCCTGAAGAGGGAGAAAAGGCTGTTGTAGGATGAAAACTGTCTTTTAAGGGAGAAAGTGCAGAACTTGGAGGCCTAGGAAGGTCCTTCCTTCGAAGATGGGTATTTCACTGCTTGCTATGAGGTGGCCATGGCTTTGCCTCCTCCATTTGATCTTCAAACGGCCTTGAACTGGACCGAGAACAAATCATGGCGAAGGCTACCCTGCTTGCGGGTGAGGATCAGGCTTAGAAAGATTCTCCACATGATGATGCCCATCCAAGTCAGAGGTCGAGCCTCTCTGCTGGTGCTCAGACTGCACCTCCCTCTACTCGGGAAGGACAAACATAGGACCCCGTGCCTTCTTTAGAAGTTATTCTAGTGGAGGAGGAACAAGAAGATGCAACTGGAACCGGGGTTCCAGAAGTTGAGGCGGACACGAGTGGTTTGGCAGCTGAGGGAGAGGAAAATGCTTCAGCTGGATCAATGGTTCTCGTAATCGAGGAGACCCAGCCTGATACTGCAGCTGAGGTGATCAGGGAAAGAGTAGTTAGTCAGAGAGAAAACTTGGAGGAGGAGGAGAATGCCTGACTTGTCTTTCATGTATATATATATATATTTTTTTTTTTTTTGTAGCCTTAAAAAGGGAGTTAGGCACCCCATCAGTCTAATAAAAGATTTTTATTTGTTGAAACAAATTATATCTTGCTTGCTCTTCTGATTTAGAAAGAAATTGACTTAGAAAAACCAGGACTCACGAAAAATCTTGACTTAGGAGAAATCCTGACTTAGAGGAAATCCTACAGCTTTCGTACTTGTAAACGAATGGAAGTAAATTTGGAGACCTGTTCCTTGATCGGGATACTTGATAGCCATATAACAATCTTGTAACTTGTCGTTGTAAACACCAACGGGATCTAGCAAGTGAACACGTCCCTTTCTTTAATTGGTTTTTTATGATTATGTAGCAGTTTGAGGTTCTGGATACCCCAATTGATAATCAAGCTTGCCTCAGCTATAAGTGTCTTCGGAAGAAGCAAGCCATCAGGTACCTTGGTAAGGTATCCTATTTCCTCTGATATTCTGTTTCGATAGGCAGTTTAGATTTGCTTTAGAATTAGGCTTCTCGGAGGTGGGTTGACCCCGACCGAGGTAGCTGAAGTGCCCATATGGTCATTTCTTCTTGGAAAGATGGAGAAGTAAGGTATCAGGTACCCTAGTAAAGTATCCCAATCCTTATGATGGTCTGTCATGGTAGGCAACTTAGGCCACTTTAGCACTAGGCTTCTTGGCGGAGGGTATACCCAGGCCAAGGCAGCAGGAGCACCCTAATGCTACTTTCTGGTCTTGAGGATGTGGCGGGCAACTAAGGCCGCGAGTCCGGATCCTTAGTCTGGTGTATCAAATCTTTCTTGGAGGAGGGTATACCTCGACCAAGGCAGCAAAAGAGCCCTAAGGCTATTTCCTGGTCTTAAGGATACGGCGGGCAACTAAGGCCACGAGTCCGAGTGCTTAGTCTGATAACCCAAAATCTTCTTAGAGGAGGGCATACCCCGACCAAGGCAGCATGAGCACCATAAGGCTATTTTCTGGTCTTGAGGATGCGGCAGACAACTATAGCCATGAGTCCGGATCCTTAGTCTGGTGTATCAGATTCTTCTTGGAGGAGGGTATACCTCGACCAAGGCAGCATGATGAGCTATAGAAGAATTATGTAGGGGAGCTTGCAAGGTGACCATTGGAGAATCATGTAGGAGAGATAACTGACTTTATTGAATTTTTTAAATAGTACAATATAAAATCAGGATGTGTATTCCAGCCGATATAGATTGGATTCCTAAGGGTAGAATTTCTTGAGGTGATCAGCATTCCATGTGTGATCCACCGAGTATCCATCTAGGTCTTCCAACTTGTAGGCGCCACCCCGGAGCATTGCTTTAATCAGGTAGGGGCCTTCCCAATTAGGGGCTAGTACCCCGTCGGACCTTTTCCGTGTGCTCTGGGTTACCTTTTTGAGGACCAAGTCTTTTTCTTTGAAATGGCGGATCCTCACTCTCTTGTTGAAGTGTCGAGCTAATTACTCTAGTACATTGCTACTCTTTTGGCGATCCTGCTTTGTTTCTCCTCGAGTAGGTCCAAATTGGCTCTTAACTTAGCCTCATTATCTTCTGGTTCATAGTTTTGAATCCAGAAAGAGATAAGCTTATGTTCGATAGGCAAGACTGCTTCAGTTCCTAATACCAATGAGTAAGGGGTTTCCCCTATTGCAGTTCTTCTGGTGGTCCTGTACGCCCATAGCACATTGGGTAATTCTTCAACCCATAACCCTTTCTTCTGTTGGAGCTTTTTCTTTAGGAGCTTCTTAATTGTCTTGTTGGTAGCTTCTACCAACCAATTAGTCTGAGGGTGTGCCACTAATGCAAATCAGAGATCCATGTTTCGATCTTCACAGAATTCTCTGAAGTTAGCGTTATCAAAATTGCTTTCCCGGATCAGTTATGATGGCCAGCGGGATACCGAAGCCGCAAACGATATTCTCTTTGAAAAAACCGGTGGTGTTTTCTTCAATTACCCTGACAAGAGCCTTAGCTTCCACCTAATGGGTGAGGTAGTCTATTACTACTACTGCATGTTTGGCCTGGCCGGATGCAGTAGGAATCGGGCCGATTAGATCTAGTCCCCAAATAGCAAAGGGGTAAGGTGTATTGAACGAGGAGAGCTTTTTCGGGGGAAGGTGATGGAGGTTTGTTGTTTTCTGGCAAGCCTCGAATGATTATGCGAACTGTTTAGCATCTTGATGTATAGTTGGCCAGAAGTAGCCCATTCTAAGTATCTGATAGGCTACTGTCTCGCATGCTGCATGATTACCACAGTCTCATGAATGTACCTCGTTAAGTGCCCAGGTAGTATCATCTGGGTGAGGGCATCTAAGAAGGGGGGCGGGGATTCCCTTTACGGTAAAGGTATCCGTCTATAAGGCAATACCGGGTAGCGATTCTCTTCATCTTGCGTGCTTGATCTGGATCCGCAGGGAGAGTGTCGCTTTAGAGGTAGTCCGCTATTGGATCCATCCAACAAATGAATCGGTTGACTGGTAGGATTCCCACCCCTTGGCTATGCTGGAACAGGGGATCAGTTGGAGGGGTACCCCTCTTAGTAAGGTATGCCCCTCACCTGCTGTGATCTTGGCTAGAACATCTGCCCGGTGATTTTTCTCTCGGGGTATCTGTTCCATCCTCATGCCTTTGAATCCCGACATTGCTTCTCAGACTTTAACCAGATATACTACCATATTGTCACCTTTTGCCTGGTAAAACCCCAACACCTAGTTGACCACCAATTAGGAATCACTCTTGATTAGGAGGAAGTTGGCCCCTAAGGCTTCTGTTACTTCCATTCCCGCTAGAAAGGCTTCATATTCTGCTTAGTTATTAGTAGCCCTGAACTCAAACCTGAAGCAGTGACTGTATTTAACCTCTTTTGGGTCTATCACAATTGTTCCTGCTCCGCACCCTGATTGACTTGATGCCCCATCTATGTATAGAATCCAGATCTTATTGTTTTCAGGCCAGTTTAGATCGGTTTGATTCGGTCTGGGGTTAGGCTTGGTAATTGAGTCTAGATTTACGCTAAACTCCATTACGAAGTCGGCTAAGGCCTGTGCTTTGATCGTGGACCTTGGCTTGTATTTGATGTCAAATTGGGTGAGCTTTAGGGTCCATAAAACCAACCTGCCTGATACATCTGGTCTCTGAAGGAATTGTCGTAAGGGCTAATCAGTGACTACCACGATAGTGTGTGCCTGAAAATAGGGCCACAGCTTTCTGGCTGTAGTTATTAAGGCATAGGCGAACTTTTCCAAGAGGATATAATTTTTTTCAGACTTTGTGAAAGCACGGCTCACATAGTACACCGGTCTTTATATACTGTCATTGCATTCTTTCACTAAGGCCCCACTAGTGGCAGCTTCTGAAATGGCTAGGTAAAGTTGGAGTTCTTCTCTTGTGAGGGGCTTAACCAGTAGAGGAGGACTGGCCAAGTATTCCTTCAAAGCTTGGAAAGTCAACTCGCTTTGTTCATCCCACTTTAGCTTCTTTCACTGCTTGATAATCTTAAAGAACGAGAGGCACTTATCGGTGGAGTGGGATATTAATCGGTTCAATGCTGCTATTCGGCCTGTCAATCCTTGTGCCTGCTTAAGGGTTATAAGAGACTTGAGGTCTAGAATGGCCTTGATCTTCTTGGGATTGGCCTCGATTCCTCATTTGCGCACCATGAACCCTAGGAATTTTCCTGCCGCTACCCCGAAAGCACACTTTGCAGGGTTCAGTCTCATATGGTTCTTTCTAATTACCAGGAAAGTTTGGAGTAAATCTTCTGGTGTCGCCCGGCCTCCAAAGATTTTGTAATCATATAATCTATGTAAATCTCCATGGATCTTCCTATCTACTGCTTGAACAATTTATTCACCATACGCTGGTACGTAGCACCTGTATTTTTAAGTCCGAATGGCATTACCTTATAGCAGTAGAGGTCTTGCCCTATGATGAAGCTGGTCTTGTCTTGATCTAAGGGATGCATCATGATCTGATTGTATCCCGAGAAGGCATCCATGAAGCTCAAAAGCTTGTTTCCCGCGGTAGAATCGATGAGCTGGTCGATCTTAGGCAGTAGGAAGCTATCTTTGGGGCAAGCCCGGTTGAGATCGGTGTAGTCCACACACATTCACCATTTTCCGTTAGATTTGGTTACCATGACCACATTGGCGATCCATTCGGGATATTAGGATTCCCTGATGAACCCGGCCTTTAGGAGTTTGTCCACTTCTTCCTAGACTGCGGCGTTCAGTTCGACATTAAAGTGTCTTTGTTTCTGTTTCACTGGTTTGACGGTTGCTTCTATTTCCAGCCTATGAGTAGCCAAGCTAAGAGGAATGCCGGGCATTTCCTCATGGGTCCAAGCAAAAATATCGATGTATTCTCTAAGGAGCTTTTTCAAGTCCTCCTTGACTTCGGGATCCAACCCCCTCTAACTTTTACCACCTTAGTGAGATCTTCTCCCCTGATGGGTATTTCTTCTAATTGATCCGCGGGACGACCACTGGTCCAACCCTGTTCTTCATCCTCCTACTTTTCTATGACTATGTCTGGTACCTCTCCTTCTTCCATGTCATAATGACATTGTTCTGGCGTATCTGGGTTTACTTCACTGGCCACTTGTGCGCACTGTCTGGCAAGCGCAGCGGGATCGATGGATACCGCATAGCAATTGCGCACTGCCTGTTAGTCCCCTCTGACTTCTCCCACTTCTGTTCCCACTGGAAACTTTAGGACGTTGTGATAAACGAATAGTACCCCTTAATCCCTGAGAGGAAGGGCCTACCCAAAATGGCATTATAGACAGACGGGGTATCCACCACGATGAACTCCGTCATCACGTTTTGCTGAAGTGGAGCTTCTCCGACTATCACCGGTAAGATTTTGGATCTCATAGGCATTACAGAGTCCCCTGTGAAACCATACAAAAGAGAGGTGCAACTGTTGTAGCAAGAATTCTTCAAGTTAAGTTGTTCATGAGCTCCCTTAAATAGGATGTCGACGCTGTTTCTTGTATCGATCAAGACACGGTGAACCCAGCAGTTAGCAATCTGTACCGAGATTACCATTGGATCGTCATGTGGTTGGACTGTATTGTAGACATCTTCCTCTGTAAAGACAATCTTGGTAGAGCGGGATGGATCTCGGGACCCACTGCTGACCTTGAATATCTCATGACCTGCATTGAGTCTAGGAATCTTTCTTACGTGGTTCTTCCTAGAAATATTGGAAGTTCCAGCCAAGGTGGGGCCTCCACTAATGGAATAAATCACCTGGATCTGCTGCATCAGATCCTTCTACCTATCCCTCCTTCTATCTGTCGCCTCATGTATCCCACTTTGTACCTGTTTCCTCTTCTTGATGTTATCCCGTACCTGTTACAGAAATTCTGTCAGCAGGCCTCCCCTTACCAATCCTTCGATCTAATTGAGGAGGCTGTAGAATTCTGAGGTGTTGTGTTTGACATCCTTGTGGGAATCGCAATACTTGTACTGGTTCCTCCTATCAACCGGAACTTTTATGGGACCCGGCTTCCTGAGTAGGCCTTTGTCCTGGATGGCGAGGTAGATGGTTTCTCTTGAAGCATTGGGAGGGTGTAGTGATTATATACATCTTCCTCCCTTGCTACACGGGTAACTTCTTTCAGAGGGGCCGCCTTGGGAGGCGATCTCCTGAGAGGGGATCTTCTAGTCGGGTACCTTTCCTGGTACGAGGGAATAGGAGGCGGCCTATAGGTTGACCTATTTGGGGGGTGATTGACTGGTACAGGCTTTAGAGCCTCCTTTCTAGGACACAGGGCCAGCCGGGCTTCATCATGTTCAACCTTGATCCGAAGCTGCTCTTCTATGTCTACCTGTTCTAAAGCTCGATTGTAGGCTTCTTGGTAAGTTTCTGGTGGATGTTTAGCAAAAGAACGGAATAGTCTGCCCGCCCATAAGTTTTTTCGGAAATTAGCCAAGGTTTCTTTTTCGTCGAATACTCTCATCTGGATCACTTCCTTATGGAATTTCTCTACATAAAACCTAAATGTTTCACCCCGCTCCTGGTTCACATACTAAAGCAAAATAGGATCTTTAGGACGAGGCTTGATTCCCTGAAATTGTGCACAGAAAGCTATGGAGAGTTTAGAAAAAAAAAATTCACACTACCCGGTGGCAAAATCCTGAACCACGTTTTGGCACAGTCAGTCAGGGTCGAGGGGAACATTCTGCACATGGCTGACCGTGTCGCATTCTGGACTTCCATCTAGTGGACAAAGCTTTCCAGGAGACTGATTGGATCCTCTGTTCTAGAATACTTTTCGGAAGGCATCCTGAATTTGGGGAGAAGCCCCGCCTCCCTGACTCTTTTAGAGAATGAAAAGAGAATGGTGCATTCATCTCTCCTAGAGGGTTCTTCCGGATTCCTTGATGCTTTCCTTTTTTTAACTCCTCCAACTCCTTAGCCATTTTGGCCATCTGATCTTCCAGGCGCTGAGATTTAGCATTTCCAGATCGGACCACCGAGCCTTTTTCATCCGAGGTCTCTGAATCAACAACCACTTCCTTCCGCTTGGCTTTCTGGTGCCTACTTTTAGGGCTTTTTCAGGATCTGGCGCTTCCTTCTAAGTCTGGTTGTGGATCTTTCTTCTCTCCCCTTGGCTTTACCGGGGGTTGGACTCTCCTCGGTGTAATCTCAATCACGGACTTTACCAGTCGTGGTCTGAGATTAACCTAGCGGACCGGGGTTGGTGGAGATGGTCCTAATCGGTCAAATACCGGTACCCGGATACTTGGGCCAATGTCTCCTGCGATCCAAGCTGATTCAAAGGGGATTCCTTGAGCTATCATTCTGAGTCGGATGGCTTCTACTTAGGCAGCAATTTGTTGCTCTTGAATATCCCGATTGATCTCCTGCCTAATCAGATCTCGAGCCAAAGGGTATGCCACTGTGACAGAAGGAGGTATTGGTGCCGGATTGTCATTCCTGGATCCTCTACCCTACCTTTGAGCTCTTTTGGTGGAAACGAGTGACAAGGGTCCTGATGGAGCTGGATGGGCCTGAGAGGATCACAGTCTCATCTTTCTGCTTCTCCGGGTAGAACTAAGACAGCTTTTCTATAAATGTTAGGAAGGGAGTTTCTCACAGACGGTTCCAAAAGTGTTAATGGAAAATTATTACCGGGGTGAATCTCCAAATAACAACTTTAAGGACCAAGATCGGGATAGATCCCGGTCGGAGGGGTATCACGTAGTTCGATACCAACAAGAATTCTGTCAAACCAAACTAAAAACTCATACCAGAAAAGATTAACAGGTACGATTTTATTGATAAAAACATTGATACAACTGATGAAATTAAGGCTTTGGTGATATATGGCGGTATTCAATGTTTCTGTTAGGTGATGGAAATGGCGTGCTCGTGTCTATCGATAAGTAGAACGAAAGGTGCGAGTGTAGGGTTTGGGGAGGCCAATTTTTTCCCTTCCCTTTCTGATGAATATAGTGTCGTATATATAGGTCCCGTTGCTTGCCATGCACTCCTATAATTCCGGTCTAGGGTTTGGCGATCACAGAACTTTCTTTCCTTCTAGAAGACAACCTCGTAGGAGCTTTAATTATCTGAATCAAGTGATTCCTTTTGGAGAGGATTCTAATACAAATGGACTCCTTATTCGAATGGAATTCTTAAGTGGCGAGAAGGAGTCTACCTTTTTATCAGGAGATGAACGACCGCGTTTCATCCCTCTAGCCTTGGAGTTTCAAGACTTGTCCGCCTGGACATACGTATTTCGGATTCTGTTAATGTTTCTTAAGGTTAACTGGTGAGAGGATCCCTAGAGGTATTTGGGGTTCATCTAGGTTCTCGTGTACCTCGCCTCTTTCTAGTTTAATGCTTTCTTGGTTAGGTGCTTGGTCGGCGGGGTATCTTGATGCCAGTTGCAGCGGGGTACCTTGTTGGATGTAGAAGCGGGGTACTTAGCTGGATGTAGAATCTAGATGTTTGTCCGATGCGGCGACGGGGTACCCTGCTAAATTAATAGCGGGGTATCCTGTTGATCTAGTAAAGGGATACATGTCTAATGTTGTAGCGGGGTGCCCTATTGAGCTCCGTGATAAGATTCCGAGTAGAACTCCACATTGGATCATTTTTGGGGTTATCGGGATTACTGAGCTTTGCTAGTGTTACTTCGAGGGAGGAGGTAGGTATCCAGATTTGATCTAGTATTCTTTTTTCTATGAGTACCTATATGGTATCTCGGCATGTGTTTCTTCCTTGTATCCGGGTGGAAAATTCATCTTTGGTCCTTTGCCAATTTTGGTGGTTAACACCAACTTTTCCCCTCTTCCTTCTCCATTTGATTTCCCTCCCTATTTAATTTATATTTCGTGCAAACCACCAAAGAACTTTTGCATTTTTGTTTTAGTCATATATCTCTCATTTCAACTCTGAATTGAGTGATTTAAAAGCAAAAATTGTTAGTCTTGAATAGAGGAACAAGTACCAATCATTTTAAAGGTGAAAAGATGTCTAGATTTCTCACGATCTTCTGATTTCAGTTCAAGTTCCATCTTTTCTATTGGTAATCATCTTCTCTACATTTTTCTTATGATCAACCGTTAGATCTTATTTCTTGATTGATGAAAAATGTTTAGAATGATTTTGATTCCTATTTTAGACTTGCTTGAATGATTTTCGAGTTATAGCTTTTTGTGATTTTGATTGAACATCTTTGAAAGCTAAAGGCCCGTCGTGCGAGCTGTTTTCAGTTGTTGTTTTTCAAAAATAAAAATAAAAATAAAAATAATATTTTTGGTTTCAGTTTTGAATTCCAAATACACGTCTGGTAACATTTACTGAAAGTCGTATTTTGAAAATAAAAATGGGAAAAATGCGTCTGGTAGGCCAACCAAAAACTATTGAAAATTGAAATATCAATTTTTACTTTTTGTTTAATATTATAACAATTATAAATAAATTGATTAAATAATTAACCAATAAACAAAATTTAATCAAAATTGATCTAGAAGAAGAAGTCATCCAGTTGAAGAAGAAGAAGAAGAAGATGATGAAAAAGAAGAAGAAGAAGACCAGCAGCTGCGATCGGTGAAGATAGGAAGACCAGTGGCAGCTGCGATCGAAGACGACCAGCGACAGATGCGATCAGTGAAGGAAGGAAGACCAGCGGCATCTACAATTGACAAAAGAAGGAGGAAGAAGAAGAAGAAGAAGAAGACCAATTGATCGACCGATGGCAGCTGCGATCGTTGAAGGAAGGAAGAAGTTGATCGATCGGTGGTGGTGAGCAGATCGGTGACGGTTGCGATCAGCGGTGGAAGAAAGAAGATGGATATGAGGAAGAAAGAAGATGAGGTCTAGTGGATGAAAAATAATTATTGATAATTTTTTTGAAAAACAAAAACAAATTCAAGAAAAACAAGTTTTTTTTGTTTTACAAAATTTCCACTTTTAACACTGGTTTTATTTTTCATTTTGTTTTTGTATTTTGAAAATAAAGTGAAAAACAGTTACCGAACGGGAATTCGAAATCATTTTTGGAAAACAAAAATGAAAACAGAGTGAAAACAACCTGCAGGACAGGGCCTAAACTTTATTCATTGAAATTGATTATAGAAATGTTTTGTATGATGAGCTTCATTGTTGATTTCTAGGTTTAGTTTCATGATCTAAGAACTAGGATTTTGATTGCAATATTGAATAATCTAATCTAGTTCTTATTAATTCACATGTTTGGATTTCTAGATAACTTTGTGATTGAGTTTTGAAAGCATATTATAGTTATCTCTTGCATGTTCATAGAGTTTGTGTGATCAACTTTCTCTATTTGATTGTGTTTGCATCATTTACATCACTTAGATCATTTGTCTTGCAAAAAGTGTGAAGTCTCTTGTTGTTGAGTGATTCTTTAACATAGAACAAGGGAAGTCTTGGCGTAAAGTGTGAGGCTCTTAGTAAGTCCGAGCAAGAAGTCTTGGTGAGGAGCGTGAGGCTCTAGGTAAATCCAAACAATGAAGTCTTATTTAAGAGCAAGAGGCTCGGAATAACTAAGCAAAGAACTCTTGGTAAGGAGTGTGGGGCTCTAGGTAAATCCAAGCAAGGAAATCTTCCTAGAGATTTGAGGATAGTCTCAGTTAGGGAGTAGCTTTCTAGAGGCAAGCAATTTGTCTCGGTTAGGAAGTTGTGGCAAGGTGTTTTCACTAGGCCCAAGGTAGACTAGGAGTTAATAGCTTAGGGAGTATATCATATATTGATTGCCTTGAGTGTATATCTCTTTTTCGTCATAGTGAATTGCTTGTTGGTGGTTATGGATTCAACCCGAGGATGTTTCCTCTTAGGAGGTTTTACCACATAAAAATATTTGTGTTAAGTTTCGTTTTACTTTTCATTATCTTTCATATCTTTCATTGATTGTATCACTTATGAATTGTATTCTTAATTTTGTTGTTTAAAGCAATCCATTTGTTAGACACACCAATTGTGCACATCATTGTTCCGCGAAAAAAAAGTTTGGAAGAATTTGGGCCTATACCTATTCACCCCCATCTAGGTATATATTACATTATATTGCTTAAGGGAATTTCAACCTTGCCTCCACCCATACCACATTATCTACCCCACCCCATCGAGAAGGAGAGGGCTTTCCCCTTGGAAATCGATGACCCGTAGTTTTATGATGACTTAGGGGACCAAAAGCACGCAGCCAAGGGCCAAAATCAAACTCAGAGCTCCGATCAATGTCCTCCCACATAAGCTGACACTCACGAAAAGAATGGCTCAAAATACCACACATGAAGCAATATTCTGGTAACTTTTCATAAGGAATAAGTACCATGGATTCCTTTCATTTCTCCATTAATTCCAGCCACAAGAATCTTTTCAGAGGTTTCAAAACATCAATAGCAACACGAAGTCATAGGTAATTCCCAAAACATTCACCCGACGATCCAACATCGGTGTCCACCACATCCCCTATAAGCTGACCTAGATACTCCCCTATTTCCTTCGTCATGCATAAGAGAGGCGCTTTATGGATCTGGACCGAAAAAGCCACATTATCGAAAACCATGTCTGTGATTTTACCTACACCATCCAGTTTCTTCAGAACCATCAGGCTCTCATCGAAACTCTATGGTCCCTCGCAAGAACACGAAATTGGTCTTCCCGGCTACAGAAATAAAACAGAAATGTGTTGTCTCGTACAACTTCAATATCAAGCCCCTGAGCCGTCTGCCAGATACGTGGCATAACAAGTTTGAATGCATCCTTGTTAACCGGTTTATTAGAAAGAATTTTTCCAACCAAACACAAATCTAGTTTCTTCCCCGTTGTTTCTTTCATGTTATCATGAATACTATGAAGTTTTTCATCTTTACTCTGTAAGGAAAGAGATGTGCATAAACGGGCAATCTCATCGAAATCCATCGCCATGCATATCCAAGATCACGTCTAACCTAAAACTTGCCGTCAAAACCCTAACTACTTCTACGCTAGGGTTTCAAAGAAAAACCGTAGGAGAAGAATAATATTTTTCTACAATAAATTATTTTGATTCAAATAACTTTAATCTCTCACTTGAAAGTTACTTACATTTTAAAGGGAAAATTGCACTAACCTAACTATATCAGGAATTGCACTAATTTCTCAACTATGACCATAATAACACTAACACCCCCTCTAACTCATTGACTAATGGTGATCAATGGTTGACTATTGTCAGTCAGTTACGGTAGATGGGCAATATTGTCTTTTTACCATTTCTTATTTACATTTTATATTAAAAAAAAATTCATCTTTCTCATCTCCCATCATTTTTTCTCCCTTTTTAACCATCATTCATTTTATTGTTTTAAAGAGAATTACACCAAAGATAAAACCACCGACGTTGGATCTCCTCTGTTGTGGAATGTTCTCCCTGATGAAATGAGTGGATCGCTCCTCCATGGGAAGAAGTCTGCTCTAATGGAGCAAAGCTCAACCAATGAAATGAAGTCTCTATTTGATCAGATCAAATGGATGGTTCAAAAATTCCTACAATCAAATCTGGATAGATGTGGCCTATCAATTAGATTTTTTTTAAAAAAAATTTTAATATTTTAAATAATCAGATAAAAATTATTATATATTAATTGAAATTTATAATATATTTTTAATTGATAAATAATTTATAGTAGACGTTGCGTACTTTAATCGGATAGTATTTTTTTTTTTTTAATATTCATTAAAAAGATTGTATTGCCCCTCTACCTTAACTAACTAATGGTGGTCAACTATTAGTTAATGGGTTAGAGGGGATGTTAGTGTTATTATGGATTTATGGCCATAGTTGCAAAGTTAGTGCAATAACCGATAAAGTTAGAGTAAGTCAATGCAATTTGCCATTAAGTTTTAAGTGTAAAAAACAAATGACCTCTTAATCAAATTTAACTGTTCCAAGGGTAAGAAGGTATTTTCAGTCATATTTAAACATTTTGAGACACATGTCACATCCATATAATTTTTAAAAAAGAAAAAATAAATATGTTTCAATTTTAAAAAAAAATAGAGTTATATTTAAAAAATTAAGAAATTAATCTTTTTTAAAATAAATTTGAAAAATGAAAAAAAAAAAGAAAAAAGAAAAAAAGAAAAAGGTTCTCCACCGTTTGAGATGAACGGTGGAGATCAAATAAATTATAAAAAAAAATCCATAAATAAAAACTTCTTTTTTTAAGGAAAAAAAAAAAAACAAAAAACAAAAAATGGCTAATTGGCACTAATGTCCCCTGAACATTTTCAAAATATACATTATGCCCTTTATACTATTTTTTTCGCTACTAAATCCCCTGAACTCTCATAAATTGTCAATCGCTGAAGGAATTTGCCCTTTCATGGGGGGGGGGGGGGGGGGGGGGGGGGGGGCCACTAAGATTGTGTTTAGTATGAGGGAAGGATGGAGGGAGAGAGAGGGTTTGAGGGATAGGAAGGGAGGGAGAGGAAATCACTTGTTTGGTTGGAGGGAGAAGTGAAGGGAGAGGACGAAAGGAGGGAGAAGAAATCCCTCTGGGCTTACAAAATTGGATCCGCCCAATGATAGGCAGATCAATGGAGGGAGAGTGATTGGGGGGCAAAGACCAAAATACCCTCCCTTTTTATACTACCTTCTAATTTTTTCAAGGGTAATAAAGTAATTTTTATAAATTAAATATCAATCCATCCATCCATCCATCCTTTCAATACCAAACAACATGAAGGATTGATGTTATCCTCTCCATCCCTCATACTTTCCCTCTCTCTTACCAAGCATAGCCTAAATCTCTTGAACTCTCATAAATTATTAATCATTGAAGAAATTTTCTCTTTCATTTGGGGGGGGGAACAAAAACTAACCATCCAAAACATTAAACTTTTGTTTATAACTACTTTTGAAATTATAATTGTTAATAACCATTTTTTTAAGAAATTACCTCAATGCTCACATATAAATTGGAGATTAAAAATTGGAAAAACCAAGAAATATAGAAGAGAGAGGAAGAGTCGTTTTTAACAAGAGAGAAGAGAGAGAAGAGAGAGTTGTCACTGTCGCCAGAAAAGACCCCACTAGTCGCCATCGCATCCCAGAGAAAACTCCATCAATCGTCGGAGAAGATTGTTTGTCGGTTTGTAGGTATGATTTTCTCTTCGCTTCAATTTCATTTTAAGAACATGTTAAGGGAACTTTGCTGAAATTGGCTGATAGAGTTTCGATTTCAACATTAAGAACAGTATCAACCATTAGGCTAGTATTTTGTACAAATTGAGACTGGATTTTAGAGTTTCGTTTGAATACAAATTTGAAAACCTAACCAAAATGTCAAATAATTTAACCCTAAACTTGAAACATTTGCTTAATACTTGAAATCTTTCCTTAAATTCGAATAAAACTTGATGGTGCGGACTTGGTGGAGTGGAGCATGGATGGTTTATCTCCTCTTGGTTTGTTTTTGGGTCTAGTCGTTGTCCTCTGTTTTACTTTTCGGCTTATGGCAGTGCTGTTATTGGGTTGTTTTTCTTTTGGAGTTTTTGGGTCTAGTCGTTGTCCTAATACAAATGTCAGCATGCTTGGATGACAATTATGAATTATTTTATTCTACTTGCTCATGCTCTGTATATATGAGTAGCAACTAGCAAATATTGCTATTTTATCTCTCTTCTTCATTTCAAATGTTATTCATCATACATGAAGTAATAAATTAATCTTACTTTATTCTGTTAAGAATACTAGTAAAATACTTACAAATGTATTCTTTTATTAATCCTACGCCATGCATATTCCTCCCAGCCATTTGGTAAAGCATCAATGAACTCCTTGGTCAGAATTGTAGTACTGTTCCACACTTAAGCAATCAACTCACTAAATAATAAATCAATTTTAAAGAATGAAACAAATTTAAAACAAGTACAGCACATGCCATATGGTAATATTTAAACAAATCCAACACTAAGTAGCAGTGTAACACGCTCACCCATTCCCATGTAACTACAACTTCACAAAGATCGAATTCAAATGATAGACTTTCAAGTTCCCCACTGTTAGGATCTTTCTGTTTAAAATATAAATGGTAACTAAGTCATAATTTATCTTTATTCAAAACTAAAAAAATAAAAAATAAAAAAACAAAAAAAACTTGAAATGTTATAAAAAAGAAACCTGAAATGTTATAAAATTTTTTTCAGTGGTGTGCAGTGCAATGTCTTGTTAACTTTTCAAGTTATATAATGCCCTTTTTGGTCTCAAGGTTCCACTAGTGGTTTCTCCAATGTTTAATTTCCTTAACATAATTGGAATTTGCTTCCATTGTTTATCCGGCAATGGAGTTTTGAAGGGGTTCTCCCAATTTGTAAAATTGAATTACTTTGATATTGGTAAGGAAAGTAGCTGATAACTTGATGAAGCTGTGAATGTGGAATTATATGAGTCTCTGAATGACTTGGATTATGTTCAGATTTTTATCAAAGTATAACAGTTTTCTTGTTGCATGTTTCATTGATTATGTATTCTTTGTTGTGTCAAAAACATTCTAAGCTCGAGCAACAGTTGAACTAGTAAGTTGGGAGGACTGAAATGTGTTACTAAACTGAAATGTGTTGCTAAAACTTGATATTATACTTTAAGTCTCTACCATACAACTTGAAATTTTGCTTTAAATCTATAGCATAAACTTGAAATCTTACTTTAATTCTGTGGCATAAAACTTGAAACCATGCTTTATCTCTAGCAAAAAAACTTACAAATCATGTTTTTCCTCTGTTATTTGTTCCTCGTTTGTGACCTTTTTGGCTTGTTGAATAAAGTGTGGTTCTTCCAGAAAGGAAAAAAGAATGTGATCTTGTGGTAAATAAACTTGTTAACCATAAACATTGAGTAATTTTTTAAATATATTGCAGATGGTCAACAACAGAGAGAATTAAAAAGCTAGGCAACAGTGGTTTAAATCCCATACATTATCCCTACGTTGGTGAAGGACATGGTTTATGTGAGAAAGAATTCCTGGAGATATTAAACTTATTTGAGTACTTTATTCCTGGAGAATTCCCTATGTTGTTGCTAAATTGTATTTTTGAAATTGCTAATTCTAGATATATATGATATTATATTTTGGCAAGTTTTGTTTATGTTCAAATGACTTTGGCTTGTTAATTGCTAAATTACCTGGTTTGTTTTTTATTTCGGCAAGTTTTGTTGATTTCAATTGTCTAGCATAACACTTGAAACCACACTTTAAATCTCAATTAAATCAGATAGATACTCCAAAGTGCTTCTAACTCCCCATTTTTTTTTTAATGATTTCAAAATACTATAGATTGACTTGAAACAAAACTTGTTATTTGAAGACTTGACCTGCAAAAATGGATTCAAAAACGGATTCTTTCCTTGCCTTCTAAAAACCAAATATAAAAACCTTTAAAAGAGTTCAATTGATTTTTCTTTGAGATTTTTTCCTAAATGAGTTTAAAAATAAATCAAACATCAGAGAATAATTTGATTAACATGTGGCAAGAATTAGACGATGAAAATAGGAAGAGGAGCCTGACGAGATGGTTGGTCAATTGTCAACATAAAACTTGAAATCATGTTTTAAATCTAAGGCACAAACTTGAAATTAAGCTTTAAATCTGTGGACAACTAAAATCTTCTTGGAAAACCAACAATTCAGATGTCAAACATTTTAACAACTTGAAATCTTTCTGTAAAACCAAAGTAGTCAATACTAAAACATAAACTTACAGTAATGAGTTCATACATAATAAGTTTATACTAAAACAAAAACGGACATGGTCAACAAACACAAAATGACTAATGAGTAGTATCTCCATTAGCGGGATTACCTGCCGTAGGCTAAGAGTGGTCAACTAACAGGCATGTCTTGCGATTATAGCCAAGTACGTGACATACGCTACATGCACGTTGATGAATTTGTATATTAAGTTCTTTAACTCTAAATATTTTAAATGAATCGACACCATCTCAACAAATGTATCATTACCAGCATATTGTAAATCATCCCACTGCCCACCATAGTTGATTATCAGCCTATAATCCATTTATGTGGAAAAAAAAAAAAAAATTGATTTCCAAAATGAATTGTAAGATTTTAAGTTTTTCATAAAAGTTCCAGTTTTTCTAAACATTTCACGTTTTCTATGGTATAAAACAAATCTCAAGTTTTGTCAACATTTCAAGTGTTAATACTAGATTTCAAGTTTTTGAACCCCAGAAACTTGAAATCTTCTAGAAAAAATTGAAGTTTTATTGAAATCGATTCTTCATCAAAACACACATAAACTCATGCATTAAAGCTAAACCCATGTTAAAGTAACTATTGGAAACTTAGTTAATGAACAAATGAATGATACTTACCTATTTAGAGCAAACCAAATTATGAGATGAATGATATTTTCTTCAGGAGACTTTGTGAAATCTTCAAACCGATTATGACATCAAACCTTCATGAAATTTTCTTCAGGCCAACAATGGTGCGGTCATTGGTGTTCGATTTGTAGGATAGTGATGAAGAACGAATACAAGGGTGAAAAATGAACAGCTCACAGTGAAGAAAACGGTGAAAAAGAGAAAAATAGATAAAACAAAATAGAAATTTTAATTTGGGGGTATTTCGGTAATTTATGGACACCTACTGAATTTTTTTTTTTCAAAACATGATTATTAACAATTAAAGTTTCGTATGTGATTAAAAACGAATTTATCATATTTAGATTGGTTATTTTTGACAATTTTCATAGGTAAAAAACCCAAATGGTTGCTAATTTGTGAGAATTAAAGGGATTTAATAGCGAAAAAAATATATAACGGGTAATGTGTAAATTCAAACATGGTTTAGGAGACATCAAAACCGATTAGAAAAAAAAAAAAATAAATAAGATTTATGTATTTTTATTTTTAATCCGGTGGAGATCCAATCCACCTCCCACACCACGAACGGGGGAGTCACGGTGGCGGAGGAGATCCTCCCCCGTTCTCGGAATTCGAAAATCATATAAAACCCAATTCGAAAACCCAGAGTCATCTCTGAATTCGACTCTGAATGTCTTCTGTTTCTCGTCTCTTCGAGGCGGAAATCTCTACTTCTGCTGCGCTCGCTCTCGAAGTCGAAGGTCAGTGACGGTTTTTTCTCTGCCATTTCTCTGTTTGTTTATCGAGAAAATATGTGACGTGTTGGACGGTTCTGATGCAATTATGTGCTTGGATTTTGGACGTTGCGGTTTAATTGTTTATCTGTTTCTTGGTTGCTGAATTTTTTTTTTAAATTTTTTTGAAGCTTTCTTTTTTCACTTGCTAATGGAATAGTGTAAAATTTTTAAGGTTAGTTGTTAAGCTTATTCTACACGTTAAAGGAGAATAGATCATGTCTACCGACTACATCTACTCGTAAATTTTTTGTATAATAAATGTCACATGCCTGTCTCTTGAATTGTTATGCTGATTGCTTGTAACCTGATGGCATTGTTTTTAGGTTTATATATGAAAAAATTACTGCTTATATTTGTGGGAAAAGTTGCTTATTCTGTTTTTTTTCTCTTCTATGGTTGGGTTTCCAGGTAAATTTTTTGTCCTGACAAGGCTGTTGAAGATGGGATTCTTCAATTGAGTATAATATATGTTCACATGAATATTGAGTGGTGAGGATTCTGCAGATATATTGGAAAAGCTGTTAAACAAAGATGTCTTCTGCAACCAAGGCTGACGAGAATGTGGCTGTAGATGCAGTTGCATGGATGTTCAATGTTGTTACTCCTGTTGGAATAATCATAGTCAATAAAGCCTTGATGGTCATGTACGGCTTCAGTTTCGGTACATCCCTGTGACTTTATTGTCCACAAACTATGATCAGTTTCTGCTCTTGAATTATTCTTTTTTAACTGAACCAATAATTTATAGGAGAACCAGAGTAGGCAGAGAGGAACCTCGCATTACTTATCAATTTCTGTCCTTCCATTTGCTAAACTGATATTTTTTTTTTCCATGCTTGGTATTATATATCCAACAGATTACAATTCTTGTGTTAGTATGATTTTTGTTATAGACCAGTCTCCCTATGATGGTTCAAAATTTAATATGCTAATGCTTTGCTGATTGCTTCATGGTTATAGATCAGTTTTCCTTGTATAATTAATTGAAAAGGGAAAAGAAGTGAAATTTCTTACCCCCTACATTACTCTCCTTTTAGATGGATTTTAGTTTTAGGCTGTCTTTCTATTTACTTGTTTTATTACCCTTTTTTCCCTCTCATTTCCAAGATATAAATGAAGTGTTTAATCTCTAGACTCTAGAAATAATTCTGATGGTGATTTGTAGGGTCTGAATATGTTATGGAGTTGTCAACTTCTTGGGATTTGTTGACAAAAGAACTCTTGTTGGGGATTCAGAATATAAAATAGTCAAAGGAAACACCTCTTTGATTAAATATGCTTTTTAGTGATGCCCCCATGGAACCTTGAAGCATTTGGGAGAGCCTCGTTCCTGTTTGATCGGACTTAACCTTGTTTGATTGCTTCCTGACCAGAAGTTCCTTTGCATTCAATCTGCTTTTTCCTGAAGTATAATTTGATTTGATTCTTTCATGCTTATTATTTTGAATGTTCTGTCTACTGGAATTGATTCTTCCTGGGATTCTTAATATTTTATTCTCTGTTGTAGGTAAAATTTGATAGTTTCATATTTAGCGATGCAATTTAGTTAGCATTTGTTGAAATCAGTTAAATACTCATTGCATTTCATGTAACTTACAAAACTTGCACATTTATCTTTGCTATTTCCTTTTGGAATTCTACCTCAACTTTTAGAGGTTTGATATTAGGCTGAGAGAGTCTCACAAATGAATTGTTGATCTTAAGGCATATAGTTTCTTCTGATAGCCAATCACAAGATTTTGTTTTTGATTTATCTATCATTCAGGAAAGCATAAAAGCCCCTATGAAAATGCATGAAGAAGCCAAAAAGTTGCTTACATGCTGGCTGCTTTTGCAGCTACCGAAGTATGTTAATAATAACTTGAAGTATAAATGTGCTCTGCTCAAGAAATCATGGTGCGTATATCAAAATGTAAAAACATAGTTGCTGCTTTCGACGTATCCACTATCCAGTTATTTGTAAATGAATTTTAAGTGGAAAAATTTAGTACTTAACAACCTCATCACATTATTTACGTGGTTTAAGTTATGAACATGAAGCTATATGATCACTTTTTTCATGCCTATATTTTTGTTAGTTTATATATTATTATTCTTAGCATATTGTATGAATTTTGAAGATAGTATTTGAGTGGAAAAATGCAGTTCTTAAGAACTTCATAAACATATTTACATGTTTAAGTTATGAACATCAAACTGTGATCACCTCATTCATGCTTAAATTTTTATTAGTCTTTTAATGAAACTGGGAGTTTATAAATTCGTAGCCTATTTAATGTAATCTGAATATAGCTATTGCAAATAAATTAATGCAATACACTGATGGATATGTGTGCAAAATGCCAAAAGCTATAGGCAGTCTCCTAATCATATTTGGATTGTGATCACCTCATTCATGCTTATATTTTTATTAGTCTTTTATTGAAGCTGGGAGTTTATAAATTCGTAGCATATTTTATGATATCTAAAGATAGTTATTGCTACTAATTAATCCATTACACTGATGGATATGTGTGCAAATTCTATAGGAAGTCCCCTAATCATATTTGGATTGTGATCACCTCATTCATGCTTATATTTTTATTAGTCTTTTAATGAAGCAGGAGTTTATAAATTTGTAGCATATTTTATGATTTCTAAAGATAGTTATTGCAAATAAATTAATGCAATACACCGCTGGATATGTGTGCAAAATCTATAGGAAGTCTCCGAATCATATTGGATTTATTGGCATATAAGAATTGATTGGAGTTGTGAAATTGTTGTCCATGAATTGAAAAAAATAGTTTGCTGATGACTAAATGAAAACGAAAGAGTTGTTCTTTCAATGACATGTAAAATGTTACCTAAACCGTTGTATTTTTTTATTTATTATTGTTTCAGATAAAAAAAAAAACTCAAAAGATTTTTGTAAAATGCACTTGAATATTTGCAATAAGCATGAGTTCTGATGTTTTGTTCAATATATGTGCAGCTACAACATTAACTGGTATGCATTTTGGCACGACCACTATTTTGACTGCTTTTCTAAGGTAGATGGGATATTTCCAGACCTCTCATCTGCCATCGTCTGAGCTTCTGAGATTTGTTCTTTTTGCAAACTTCTCTATTGTGTGCATGAATGTGAGTTTAATGTGGAATCCAGTGGGGTTTTATCAGGTCAGTTTCCATGAGCTATTATTCTTTTTCTATTTTACTTTTAGAAATTTGGAAGTCCCGATATTTATTTCTTACAAACTCCATAATTAGATTGCCAAGTTGAGTATGATCCCAGTGTCTTGTTTTCTGGAAGTTGTCTTGGACAAGGTGCGGTATTCATGAGACACTAAGCTTAGCATAGTGGTAGTTCTCCTTGGTGTTGCTGTCTGTACCATCACAGATGTGGTGACAATACCAAAGGTTTTATAGCTGCCTTCATAGCAGTTTGGAGCACAGCCATGCAGCAGTATGTAAGTAATTTCTACTCAACGCACTGATCCTACTTATGAATGTCTTTAATGTGGAAGGTGTTTGGGGTAGTAGCATCAGTTTCCTCCAGGCATATATTTAGGTTTAATACATTGTAATAATTTTTAATTTTTAATTTTTTTTTAATTTTTTTTTTTTTTATAAACGCATCACTCATTTGTCTACCATTTAGTATCTTTAACCAGCATAATATTTTTCCTTCTGGGAGGAGTTGTTGTATATTGACTATAAGGATTGTTTTTGAACTATTTACATTTTTGGCTGGTGATGATTATTTCAGAACCCTGATGTTAGCCACTCTTGCTTATTCACTAGATGGTGATTATTTGATATCATTTTTTTTTTTAATGTTGGTGCAGTGTGTACATTATCTTCAAAGGAAGTATGCTCTAGGATCTTTAAACCTATTGGGGTAAACTGCTCCTGCACAAGCTGCATCTCTGTTGCTATTGGGGCCATTTTTGGACTACTGGTTGACCAGTAAAAGAGTTGATGCCTATAACTACAGTTTCGCATCTGTGGTATGTTTTGTATCATATCTATTTTGATTTTAGATGGAATCATGATGGGCATTTATCTATTTTTATGTAGCATTCACGTGTTGAAAACTTTACCCAGCATTGCTGCATTTTATTGTTGCATTTTCTGTTATGCTTTTTAATGCCTTTAACATTGTACTGTAGTTGCATGCAGGGCAGGACCTTCGTTAGCATGCTTCAATGACCCCTGCCCGAAAATAGATCTTTATTTTAGTATATTAAGATGGGAAAATACAGTTATGTTTTGGCCTTGCCCTTCATTTTTATGTCTTACCACCTGTCTCCACACCTGGCTGAATGGTCAATTAAGAAGATAGACCCTTGGTCACAAGTAGCTGAGTCTTGACCAATTAAAAGAGCAACCAAGTGGGGTTGCATAGGTTTCCTTGATTTGTATTGAAGCTGTCTTATAACAAAAGACCTCCAAAAACATTCCAAAGAGGAAACTTGACATGGCATAAAGGACAGTGAAAAAAACCTCCAACAAAGAACCAAAACATTGTCAAATTAGGTCCATTCTAGCTCATCTGAATTTTGAAAATATAGGAAGGGAAACCACAACGTTGCGTATGTCTGTTTGTTACAGTTTGTCTGGTTGGTCATTAGGCTTTGACAATTATTCTGCTTATAGTCATTCATGTGGCCTGTTATCATGATCAAAGCAGTTGGAAGTTGTCATACTGTACTCAATGTGATATGTTAATACACATTTGCATTGGCTTAGGAATTAGGATACATGTCTGATATGTATATTCTCAATTTCCTTTTCCAATCAGTACGTGAATTTGAAATATTTTAACAAAGCCTTATTTCTCCTGACATGGTTGGCTATGCGTCCAGATTTTGCCTGTTTAATATGTTGCAGTCAATTTCATTGTTTGTTTAAGACATGGCATTCTTGTACCTTCTCATTGTTTTGTATCTTTTTCTTTTAGGGCTTTTTCTTGTTCTTGAGGGGCATTGTTGACTTTTAATCAAATGACAACCTGGACATGTATCCAGGCTCATATAGGGACAGAATTACATTAGAGGAGGCAAGTAGAAAAGGGAAGAAAAGAATAATGGAGAGGGACAATAACAAAGTTTTCCAAGTCTCTCATTCCTCAGCATATAGTAAAGTTTTCCAAGTTTTCAAAGTTTTACAATAGTAAAGAAAATGAGAACAAAAAAGACAAAAAAAGGGTAAGGGCAAGTGGGTAGAGAGAGAGAGAGGTAGAAGGAGAAAATAGTTAGGGAACAGAGTTTTTGTAATCGTCAACTTTATAGTCATGATGTTGTGCAATTTTGTTTTCTACCAAATAATTGTATTCATATGCCTTTTAAAACTGCGAAACAAGTGGGGGATTATTTTTGAACCCTTCAAATCAGTACATCATTGTTGTGAAAATTGTCGAGACACAAAATACTGGGGCAAAATAAAAGCAAAGCGGAACTAGAGAAATTTGCATGGTCCAGCGTAAAGCCTACGTCCACGGGTGAAGATGAAAACAAATTCACTATGATCAATGAAGATTACAAAAGAGTCTCCGAATCACTCACTAAACCCAAAACCCTATTATATCCGAAGAACTCTTTGACGGCTCAAAAGAGGCTTCTGCCCTAAAAGATTATATAACCACGTATTTATAATATGGGTAGAGACAAAATAGGAATCTTTATCAAATAAGGTTACCAACTAATTTAAGCCACATTGACAAATCTCCACTTTGGCTTAAATTCGTACCAAGGTATATTAATTAGAATTTCAAACTGTCATCTTGATCGAGCCAATTTTGTGTTACATTTTGGCCTTTAATTCCACATCCTTTGGCTTTATTCCGAGTAAATTCTCGTGTTTAACGATTTGGTTCTAGTCAATGCAGGCAATCAATGTATTTCAGGCTATAGAGATTCAAACTTGAGCTTTCAGGAGCAGAACAAGTCAGATTTTCAAGAAGAGTGCCCAGTTCGCTTGTAGTGTGCAGATTCATACCCGTGCAAGACAACCCGTGGAAATTCTATGGATCTCGTGTAGAAGTTCGTTGGTCCACACCAGCACAATGCTCCTGCGAATTTGTCTCCAGAAGATCTTGAGACAACAATTCGCGAGTCCATAATCGCGTCGAAGATCCGCGAACTGTGACATTTCTTGGTTCTGCTTCACTATTGTGGACCAGCGAAAGCGAACTATTGTCTCGAGATCTTTTGGATATGGCTTTGCGGGAGCATTTAGCTGGTATGGACCGGCGAACTTTGGCCTCGAGATCTTCTAGAGGTGATTTGGCTCTCGGTCTGCGGGTAGCTTTGCTGATATGGACCAGCACACTTCTGCGTGAGATCCTCAAAATTTTCGCTGGTTGTCTTGTGCAAGTATAGATCCGCGCACTACCAGCGAGTTGGGCACTCTTTTTGAAAATTTGACTTGTTCTGCTCCCGAAAGCTCCAGTTTGAAGCTCCAATTTGATTGCCTGCATTGACTAGAATTGAGCCATTAAACAAGAGAATTTACTTGAAATAATGCCAAAGGATATGGAATTGAGGGCCAAAATGTAACACAAAATTGGCTTGATCAAATACCGTTAAACCAAACCTTTAATCGTCCTCGAGCAAACTCTAAATAAAAACACGCACTAAAAGGAAAACAAGTGACTCAACAAAATGAAAACAATCTATAAATTTCCTAAACAAACAAACAAGCCGCAATGCCAACTAGTGGTGAGATATATTGAATAGTGATTTATGTTTGAGATCTCATTCTTTCGTCAGATCAAGCGACAAATGTGCTTATGTGAACTACAACAAAAACTTTCCCAACCAAATGCCAACAATCAAAATACCAACCTAAATAACAATCCATATTCCAACACCTACAATCCCGGATTGAGAAACCACCATAATTTCTCTTAAAAAGAATGCAACCAACAATCTAGTCAACAACAAACCAATTTTAAACCACTCGGATTTAACCAACCACAGCAAGCTTTTCCCAATCAACAATTTCAATTCCAAAAATCAAGCCGAGAGAAAACCTACACTTGAAGATTTATTTTCTAGGTACATGAACGAGTTTGATGTTCGCATGGAAACCTAACACTTGGCTTTGAAGAAACTAGACACCAAAGTTAATCAAATTGTACAACACTCACAAGTCGCGATTCAAAATCTTGAAGTGCAAATTGGTCAATTGGTTTAGGGATCTCAAGCTCGCCAACAAGGAATATTGCCAAGTGACACGGTGATCAATCCCAAGGAGCAATGTAAAGCAATTTACAAAAGGAGCGGGAGAACGGTTGAACAACTGGAAGAAGTTGGCAAGAAGAAGGAAGTTGTGATAGAAGAGAAGATTGTTGAGAAAAATAAAGTGGCAGATGACTTACCCGAGACATCTTTTGATTTACCACTCCCACTAATTGTCGAAGCTTATGTGTAACCTATTCCTTATCCTCAAAGATTAAGGAAACATAAGAATGCTCAAAACTTTGCCAAATTCTTAGAGATCTTTAAAAAACTTCATATCAACATACCAATATACCATTCACCGAAGCCTTGGCACGAATGCCTAAGTATGTCAAGTTCTTGAAAGAGCTTTTGGCAAACAAGGAAAAGTTAGAGGATTTTGAAACGGTACCTTTAAATGAAGAATGTAGTTCCATACTACAAAATAAGTTGCCTCCAAAATTGCAAGATCCCAAAAAGTTCACTATCCCTTGCACAATTGGAAGTTCGGAGTTTGCCAAGGCCTTGATAGATTCAAGGGCAAGCATCAATTTGATGCCCTATATGGTGTTTGAGAAGTTAGGAATTGGAGAAGTGAAGCCGACCCACATGACACTACAATTGGCAGACCGATCAATTAAGTATACAAGAGGAGTTTTAGAAGGTGTGCTTGTGAAGGTGGAGAGTTTATACTTTCCCGTAGACTTTGTTATTCTAGAAATAGATGAAGACGTAGAGATTCCGTTGCTCTTGGGAAGACCATTCTTAAAAACGGCGGGAGCTTTGATTGATTTGAAGGATGACAAAATGACCTTGAGAGTTGAAGACAAGGTAGAGTTCAATTTAAGGAAAGCTATAAAGAGGCCGAGAGTGACCGAGAGTTGCTCAAGAATCGAAGTAGTTGATTCTATGATACAAGAGTATTTTTGAAGAGAATACAAGAGAACATTTAGAGTACATGGTGCAAGTGAAGATGATGAGGATGTGAACATAGCGGAGTGTGCATTGCATTTGAGTTCCTTACCTTTGAAGAATTTTAGAAATAGGAACCGTTTTGAAGAACTCGGAGTTGGGAAGCCCACGCTACCTCCATCTGTTGAGAAACCCCCTTAACTCGAGTTGAAGCAACTGCCCTCCCACTTGAGGTATGCCTTTCTAGGTGAGTCATCATCACTTCTGGTCATCATTTTGGATCCTTGACAAGTCTTGAAGAAGAAAAGTTGTTAAGAGTATTGAGAGATCACAAGAAGGCAATTGGTTGGTCTATCTCGGATATAAAGGTTATTAGTCCAGCTTTGTGCAAGCATAAAATCTTAATGGAAGAAGATCACAAACCATCGGTAGAGCATTAAAGAAGGCTAAACCCCAATTTGCAAGAAGTAATAAGAGCGGAGGTCTTGAAGCTACTAGATGCGGGAATTATCTACCCAATTTCAGATAGCCCTTAAGTTAGTCCGGTTCAAGTGGTGCCCAAGAAAGGGGGGATGACGGTAGTACAAAACGAGAAAAATGAATTGATTCCCATGAGGACTGTTATCAGGTGGAGAGTGTGCATCGATTATCGAAAGTTAAATAATGCCACTCGGAAGGACTATTTCCCACTTCCGTTCATAGATAAAATGTTGGAAAGGTTGGCCGGCCACAACTATTAATGCTTCATTGACGGGTACTCCAGCTACAACCAAATACCTATTGATCCCGAAGACCATGAGAAGACCACCTTCACTTGTACCTATGACACATTTGCATATAGAAGAATGCCATTCTAGTTGCATTGACCACATTTCAAAGGTGCATACTCCGAACTATCAAGGCCTTGGCAAACTCCGAATTTCCAATTGTGCAAGGAATAGTGAACTTCCCAGGATCTTGCAATTTTGGAGGCAACTTATATTGTAGTATGGCATTACATTCTTCATTTAAAGGCACCATTTCAAAATCCTTAAACTTTTTATTTTTCGCCAAAAGCTCCTTCAAGAACTTAACATATTTAGGCGTTTGTGCCAAGGCTTCGATGAAGGGTATGTTGATTTGAAGCTTTTGAAGATCTCTAAGAATTTGGCAAAGTTTTAAGCACCCTTATGCTTCCACAATCTTTGAGGGTAAAGAATAGGTGGCATATAAGCTTCGACAATTGGTAGGGGTGGTAAATCAAAAGATGTCTCGGGTAGGTCATCTTCCACTTTATCTTTCTCAACAATCTCCTTTTCTATCACTTCTTCTTCAATCACAACTTCCTTCTTGCCAACTTCTTCCGGTTGTTCAACCGTTCTCCCGCTCCTTAGGAAAATTGCTTTACATTGCTCCTAGGGATTGGTCACTGTGTCACTTGGCAATGTTCCTTGTTGGTGAGCTTGAGATCCCCTAGCCAATTGACCAATTTGCACTTCAAGATTTTGAATCTCGACTTGTGACTGTTGTGCAATTTGATCAACTTTGGTGTCTAGTTTCTTCAAAGCCAAGTCTTAAGTTTCCATACGAATATCAAGCTCGTTCATGTAGGTTTTCTCTCTGTTTGATTTTGGAATTGGAATTATTGATTGAGAAAGGCTTGTTGTGGTTGGTTAAATTCGGGTGGTTCAAAATTGGCTTGTTGTTGACTAGGTTGTTGGTTGCTTTTTTTTTTCAAGAGAAATTAGGGTGGTTTCTCAATCCGGGATTGTAGGTGTTGGAATATAGATTGTTGTTTGGGTTGGGATTTTGATTGTTAGCATTTTGGTTGGGAAATTTTTTGTTGCAGTTCACATAAGCACATTGGTCGTTTGATCTAGCGAAAGGGTTTACTACTTGACAATCCACACTTGAATGAGATCCTGAACATAAATCACAATTCAACAAGTTCACTTGAGCTGCACTAGAAGTTGCCCTTATCTTACGAACTTGCTTTGTCAACGCTTCAATTTGGGCTTTTAATGCGGTCACATCATCGACTTCCAACAAACCGGGTGCTTTCTTAGGTATTCTCTGATCGTTCCACCAATGGCTATTGCTCACTGACATATCTTCTAACAAATTATAGACCGCGTCCATTGTTTTCTTCATCAAAGAACCACCGGCCGAAGCATCTACAAATTGGCATCTACAAATTGGCGTGTGAACAAGTTCATACCCCAATAAAACTTTTCCACTATCGACCACTTAGGCATTCTATCCAAACTAATACCAATCCAACCCATTTCATGAATAAAATGTGACCAATTAACCAACCAACAAAACTACTTGTTACAAATAACATCTTCTTGTTGCATCGAAACATATAAATGTTGACTAATCTGGCTAACATTGAACTTGGTAAAACGAAATGGTTGAATAATTGAAAATGGCATGGGCATTTTCTTAGCAACTCTTTGTACCTTTCCCATGCTTCATACAAACTCAAATTAGGTAAATTCATGGATTTCATTCATCAGTTGAGTCGCCTTTCTGGAAGGGAAGTATTTACTCAAGAAGGCTTGGGCCAACACATCCCATCTAGCAATCGACCCCGGCTCTAACGAATCAACCCAAGTCTTGGCTCGGTATTTCAATGAAAATGGGAAAATCCTTAGCCAAATTTCGTCATCCGTAGCCCTGTTGATCTTGAATGTTGAGCAAATGTGGTCAGAGTTCCTCAAATGCCCATTTGGATCTTCACTTGGCCAAGCACCGAATTGCCCCATCATCGTCAACATTTGAAAGAGATGGACTTTAATCTCGAAATTGTTTGTAGCAACCGTTGGCAATTGGATAGGTCACATGTTTTGATCCACCTTCAGCATGACAATGTCTCTCATGCCCTTTCATTTTCCTCATTTAGCTCATTTTGCCTCCCTTAGGCGTCAGTTGGAATTTGATTTTGATTCAAAACAGCTTTTTCCATAGCTTGTCTTCGATTCCTTTTATTTCTCCAGGCCATTCCCTAAATATCCAGGTCGAATCTCAAATCCTGTAAATTGTTGCTCTTTGTATCATGATGTATACAATATCAACTGCCTATAATCACAAAAACACAAAACACAAAGTAAATGATCAAAATTAGTAATGAATCAACTAGTAGTGATATCAATAAACCACTCAATCCCCGGCAGCGGCGCCGAAACTTCACCACTCCAAAATGAGCACTAGCAATAGTATGGAGCTGCGGGAGTAGTACAATGATAAATAAGATTCGATCCATTAGGATTGATGAATTAATTACCACAATTGATTGATTAAATTACAATTTAGACAAGCAAAGATATGATTATTGAATTAACATTTCTCAAATTTAACTAAATTAAACTACAACTATAATGCAATTAGTGAAACTAAACAAGCAACCAAACAAAGCAAAGTCACACATAAACAAGTGATTGTATTACTACTAAGAAATTAGGTTAAGACAATGAATCCACCTAACCAATTCTCACCGATTTATAGAGACCATTGAAGATAAATTATGCAAGTGTAAATGTAGACTCATGACAACCCGCAATTAGTCTTTACTCTTTCTCAAGTAGTAGAAACAACACTTAGGGGTTGTTTGTTTTTTCGACTTAAAACTTAATGGGTCTGAATCATTATTAAGTTGTTTTGTTTGTTTTTTTAAGTGGTTAAACAACTTTAAAATACCAAAAAATATCTTAAAAATGAAAAGTAAAAAATCCTGATTTTTCAGTTAATTGCAAATCACCGAATTGCATTAAATGCAATCCAAAATCTTTTCATCCGATATTACCCCCCATATATAATATATTTCCAATTTCATCATAATTATATATGGTATAGAAATATTTATTTTAATATATTAATTATTTTAAATAGCTTTAAAAATATTAAAATAATAAAGAACCATAATCACGTATCATATTAGTATTTAATATTAATATTTTATTATGATATTAGGGTGATGTATTTATATATTATTTTTTTTAGTGTTTTGTGTGAGTTTTTCTACTGCCCCTGTTATCTTTAGAAAAAAAAAAGCTTTTTTTTTTCTTAGAAAAATGAAGTTTGTTCGTAATCGAAGATGAAGATCATGATCATATGTATTCTATATGATTATTATTTTTTTATTGTTTTTATTCCATATTATATGTATAATTGTTTAACATGGGTATAAATGTAAAATTACTTATTTTCAGAAAATTACTTTTAAAAAACAAACGTGTTGATAATACATTCAGATGTGAGGGAAAGAAAAATGTCATTCAAGTTCAGATTTCAGTCCCTATTCAGTCTTTAGAAAAATTTAGGACTGTTTAGTCTTCAGACAAAAAAACAAACGACCCCTTATATGCACCAATAACCTGTCTCTCGATGGTCATCCGAAATACACACAAGTTCATTAAGTTTTATGGGTCATTAATTAAGTCCTAGAGACTAACCTCGAGCATCTCCACCTTACTAGACTTTTATCATGCATTTCATCGAGCACGTTGTGTGTTTCTCCTCTCAATACATCACACGACAACCAATTAAACATTAAATGCTAGCTAAACACTCAATGTTGATTATAGCATGAAATACACATACATAAACACAAGCAAGTGAGATAAAGTGGTGGTCTTTATTGATAATTCATGGTAAAGGCTTCATTTTTGCCTTAGCCAAGAAGGTTTTAGTTCATAATACAATAAATGGCCATACAAGACGTGTAATGAGTACAAGCCATAAATAAAAACAAATAGATGTAAAATGAGAAAGGATAAGAGTAAACTAAGTTGAAGAACTCTTCCTCTCTTGTTTGGATGTGCTGGACTTCTTTTTTTGCTCCAAGATGTGATTTTGATGGTTGATCTAGATAAGGAAATGAAGTAGTGAATGTTTGGTAAAGTGGGATTTGGGTTTAGATGGTGATTTGATGAAGGTTTTGGGTGATTTAGTGAAGGATTTGGGATAAGGATTGGTTTTTGGATGTTTTGGATTGTTATGGAAGTGTATTGGAGTTCAAGAGTCATGTCAGAAGTGTTTGAAAAGAGAGGAATTGAGGTATGTATAAGGTGTGGGAATTAGGACATGAAAACCTAGAAATTCTATTGATGTGGACAAGATGCGCAGTACAAGACGTTGTACTCTTTGACGTAACGAACAACGTATCATTTCTGATGTGTTTGTGTTGTACGTATTGCACAGTACACATTAACGAGTCGTATCGCTCGGTATGAGTCTAACAATCAAAAAAGGGACACACATGAAGCAAAATGCTAAAAGATTTGATCTTTAATGATCGGTGCATGAAAAGAGGTCCTTTTTATTTTATTTTATTATTATTATGTCTAACATCTTCATGATAAGTGTTTAGAGAATATATATAAAATTCACTCTTGTGGACGCTTTGGACAATAAAGCTAACATGGGTAGTCTCCACTAAGGATCTAGACATCTTAAGCGCGTTACCTCATTCACTAAAACACAATGAGTATGGTAGGATGTGTGCAAGTAATGTGGTGTAGCTTTGGCTAACACACTCGACTCAAAAACACATGGCATACGGAAAATGCTCTCACCAAGCAACCCTTGCTGCTCTAAAATTTGACTCAATTTCATAGAAATTTTGACAAAATTTGACTCTGAACACACAATCATGCAAAAATTGAAAAAAAAAAATTTTAAACAAAACATTGTCTCCAATCATGCGAGACACAAAATACAAAACAGTCAGTAGATTGCTGCAGCCCCAAACCTAAACGAAACATTGTCTCTAATGTTCGCACAAATAAAAGGATTAGATAACGAAAGTTTAAAAAAACGGAGATGACAGAACTAGAAAGAGCAACTAGAACACAACCAAAATCTTCAATAAAATACAAAACAAAACAAGCAAAATTACCCGGGCACTAAACAAGCACAAACAAAAATCACACTCTTAAGTCTAAACATAAATAACAAAACGAACATCGATAAGCGAGAAATGCGAAATAAACTAAAATACGTAAAAGGCAACAAATAAATAAATAAGAGAACTAACTGAATAACCATTCGAAAATTAAAACTAGTTATGGTAGATATCCAACAAAACTTCATGAGAAGCAAAATAAAGTGCGGCAATGAAATCTGAAACTAAAAGTTCCGATGATAATTAAAAACAATGAAAACTGGTCTAAACATGAAAATGACATGCAGAGCATCTAGAAACATGAATTGTGGTGGTATGAACTGGACTAATCCTGGACTGCCTTGCCCTTTTGGAGGCAAGCTTCTTCTTCAACGGCTCTCTTCAGAGCCTCCTCTTCTGCCTGACGTTGGGCTACCATCTCATCGGAAATAATAATGCCCTTGACAATTGGAGCCTTCTTCTTCTTCTGATAGACATGTAGCCCGATCGTACTGATGATCTCGGCTCAACTTACTCATATGCAATCTTTGACTTGCTCTTCTCCTTTTCTGCTCTCTCACGATCATAATTATCTAGCCTGGCAATGATGTCAATCAAGGTTTTGAAAGGCGAAAACGAGCCTCGAGGCGGTCGACCACCGCCTCACGAGGCGAAACGAGGCGTAAATCTCAATTAATTAATAATAATAAATTTAAAAAAAAATAGAAAACAACAGAAAATTATAAAAACAAACAAGAAATGCATATTTCATAATTCATACCAATAAATCTAATACCATAATACCAATTAGTCAATAACATTACTAATTTACTATCAAATGAAAGCACACAACATGATTTAGTTAATAATAGAGAAAATTAATAACAAAGCAAAGTCATAACTCATAAGACAGAAGACTAAAAAGTAAAAACCATGAATCCTCTCATCCCAAACTAGAAATTTAGAACAAGTCTTAGACTTAAAATCTATGACTCTATCTAATCATTATTTTCATCAACACTATTGGGATCAAGATCATTTGGAAGATCATATTCATAATTATTAAGTCCATCTTCAAATCCATCAACATCATCGAACCCAATCTCATTGTCTTCATCTCCAAAGTCCTCTTCACCTTCATCTATCAATTGTAAACTCCCTACATAAATAAATTAGATATATAATATATTCATATATTCATATTCACAGTAGAAGAATGAAAGTAAAAGAAAAGAAGAATAGAAGAATAAAAGTAGAAAAGAAAAGAAGAATATAAGTAGGAAAGATAAGAGAGATGAGGGAACATACCTGATTCAAATTGAAGATGAACTGAACTCTACTCTGCTGTTGAAGAATTTAGTTGCAATCGCCATGGTCTTGTCAAGAAGAAGAAGACAGATCTCTTTCCTTATACTTCTTTACTAATTTTATTGGGCTAGTGTTTTTTAATTGTGTTGTGTTATTTATTTTGTTATTTCAGACTTTAGGCTTAAGTTTTTTAGTTTAGTTTTGTGTTTTATTTCGTTATTTAAGTCTTTGGTTTACTAATAGGCCCAAAACAAAGGCCCAAAGCTATTTTTTATTTACCAATTAAAGGCCCAACTGACCCAACAGCCAGAAAAGGCCCAAAAACAGGGGTCTTTTTGAGGCGTAAGCCTCATATGCCCCAAAGGCATATGCCTCAAATTCATAGGCGTACGTTCCAGAAGACAACCATGAGGCGTACGCCTCGACGCGTTTTTTTACCGCCTTTCCGCCTCAGCGCCTCGAGGCGTACACCTCGGAATGCCTTTTAAAACCATTGTCCTCAATCCGCTCTAGGAAGTCAAGAAGCACCTGTGGTACATCTAGATCATTGGACTCTGCCTCATCATTATAATCTCATCCTCATCCGTCTATACTCACCCTCATCTTTGGCAAAATCTGATTCTGGTTATAAGCTTCTCTGTTGTGTTCTTGCTACCCTTAACCTCTTCTTTCCCTTGGTTCGGATCATGATATCCTTCCATGACCACATGTTCAGGCAGTTGGGAATCAGTCCATATGAGAGGAGGAAGAGAAGAGCAACCCCGACCCACTATCAGTCAGGCCCAGTCATAAATGAGAATGCAGCTCAGCTTCAGGCAGCTTTGGAGCTATCTAGGAGAGAGGCTAAAAAGAAGGCAAGAGCATAGTAGGATCCCAAAGGAAAGGGGATAATGGTTGATGAAAAGGAGGGAGATGAGGAAAATTGAGATACATTCCTACCTTTTGCCAGTAGCTAGCCATTTAATGTCATTAAACTGATTTACTTTTGTTCGTGTTAGGATGTTTTTAAATTTCTGAATTTTTTTTCCTATTTTTAGTTTTGTTTAGTTTTGTTGAAAAAATTTTGTGGATGTTGGATGTCGTGGTATGTTTATATTTTGATGTGAATGATTATTTGGATGGTGATTGAGATTGAGGCTCTTGTGCATGAATGCATGTGATGACACAGATGGCTTGATGAGATTTGTACAGAGTTAATGCTTATATATTGTTTGGATTGGTTTGGGGGTTGCTTTGCCTCAATTCCATTATTTGGTGAATGCATAATGTGGATTTTATATCTGGGAGATTTGTGTGCCTTATGCCTTAATGACCTTATCATTATTGATGCCTTTTATTTTGAGCTTTTATTTTTATTGTTGGGTATCGGTTCTGTTTGACTAGTGCCTAGGTCTTGTTCGTTTTTCTTTGTTTTGCTTGTGTTGTGTGGTGCGCACCTTCTTGCCCGGCTCTCTTGTCCAACATTGAGGACAATGTCGAGTTTTGGTTTGGGGATGTAGATGCCTCCATTTTGAGTCGTCTTGTGTGTTTTTGAGTCATTTTTTAGTCCAAATTTTTCTAATGTGCTGTTATGGCCAATTTTTGCACTTAAAGTTGCTTGGTGAGATGCCTTGAGCGAGTGTTTGTGGCGAATCTATTTATGCCTAATGTGCTGAGTTTAAGTAACTCTTTGTCACTCTAGGGGTCTCACTTGCACTTTATGGGTTAGTCACATCTTCACTTTATGGGTCGGTCACATCTTTTTAGTGCCTTAGTTGAGGGGACTGGATGCTTAAGTGATTTGTCCTAATAGTGGAGATTGCCCTTGAAAGTTTCACAAACTCAAGCCAAAGAGAGTATATTTATGAGGGAAAACATTTTACAAATCCTAAACACTTTTCATGCCATAAGCATCATTTGCCATAGAACATGCATCAATTAGTGGACAATTGACAGAGACTTAAATTCTCTTGATAGATGGATTTGTTGATATGATTTTAGGCAATGTATATGCATTAACTACCAAAATAGCCTAAACACTTTTCCATTCCCTATTGTGTGTGCTTCCATTGCCAATTTTGAGGCCAAACACTAAACCTTTCATTTCATACCCACAACATCACCATATGACCATACAACTTAAACACATGCCTTGCTCTTGTTGTCAATCATGTTAGGATGTGTAGTTGTGGTAGTCAAAAGGAGAAACTCTCAAATATAAAGATAGCATGTAATTAGACAAAAGTTTGTAATGTGCTAAGCAAAAGGCTCAAAAATGTAAAAGTGCTAAAAAATGAGCCCTTAAAGCCTCAAATGTCAAATTGTGAAGTGTGCTAATAAAAAAATAAAAAAAGGAGAATTTTTTTTTTTTTTTTTTTTTTTTTTTAAGTACTCTAAGAAAAAGAGGAGCACTAAAAGCCTTGAAGTTCTTAATGTAAAGTACTCAAAGAATTTAAAGTACAAAATGTGAAAGCACAATAGTTATTGTAAGTCAAAGCCTAGATGCTCATGTTCAAAGAGTTGCAAGCAAGTAGAGCTAGATAAAGCGGTGTGTAATGTAAAGTTTTTCTTGGCATGATTGGTGATTTTTTCATTCCGTTCCTATTCTTTCATTCACCACATTTCACCCATGGCCCCATTACAACCTAAGGAAAGACCTAATTGATCTTTGAAAAAGTCTAGCCTGGGAATGTGTGTTGATGCTAAGCGGTTTTTCAAAGCTTAATTGTATGCAATGCATTTGATTCCAATACATAAACTCTCTTTGCATGCACTTGCATGAGTGTGAACTTATGTTCTGAGCGGAAAGAAAAGAGAGAATCCATGTGAGGACTCAGAGTCAAAAAGAATTATGCTTGAAGTGTGAGGGTGAGTAGTTTCCAATACAAGGGTGCTTTTAAGTGTGGGATTCATGATTATGCGGGTTTCCCTTGGAATGTTTTACCGTACTCATTAGAGTTTGCTCAAGGACGAGCAAAGTTTTGGTTTGGTTTGGGGGTATTTGATCGAGCCAATTTTGTGTTACATTTTGTCCCTCAATTCCACATCCTTTGGCTTTATTATGAGTAAATTCTCGTGTTTAACGGCTCAGTTATAGTCAATGTAGGCATTCAATGTATTTCAGGCAATGGAGATTCAAACTAGAGCATTCAGGAGCAGAGCAAGTTAGATTTTCAGAATGAGTGTCCGATTTGCTAGTAATGTGGGGATTCATACCCACACAAGACAACCCATGGAAATTCTAGGGATATCGCGTAGAAGTTCGCTGGTCCATACTAACAGCTACCTGTGGAACGAGAGCCAAATCACCTCCAGAAGATCTCAAGGCCAAAGTTCGCCGGTCTACACCAATGCAATGCTCCTGCGAAGTCATCTCCAGAAGATCTCAAGACAACAGTTCGTTGGTCCACAATCGCAAAGTAGAACCAAGAAGTGTCACATTTTGCAGATCCATGCCCGCGAAGTGGCCCGCGAAGTGACCCACAGACCAAGAGCCAGAATGCTCCATTAGATCTCGCTGGTCCATACCTGCGAACTACGGGCCACGAAGTTGCCCAGATTCGATGACATCAACACCTTCGGACCTCTTATTGGAAACCCTATAAATATATCTTTTTCTTACACGCCTAAATACGCCCCCATAGCCTCTTACATCACCGTAGTTATTAATTTTCCAATCAACCATTTGAACTTTTATTTTTCAGCAATAATAGTATTTTTCATTTAATTTGATCACCGCTACCATTGATCCCTGTGGAATGATACCTCACTTGCCACTACACTTGTTTTGAAAATATTTTGAGCATTGCTAGGTACTTAACAAATATTTTTTGAACTCGCAATTTGCTAACGACACTAAACGTACGTTCACATCTCTTTCAACAAACCCCTTAGGATAACTCACAAACTGCAAACAGAAATCAAGTCCAAGCAGTTCTTGAACTTGAGCACAGGAATAGGCTTGGTCAACATATCAGCTGGATTTTCTGCTGTACCAATTTTCTTGATTGTAATTGCTCCCTGAGAAACAATCTCCCGAATAAAGTAATATCTAAAATCAATATGATTGGTCCTCTCATGATACATAAGATTTTTCGTCAAATATATCACACTCTGGCTATCACAAAATACAACCGTATAATCCTGATGTAAACCCAGATTACAAATCAAACCTCTAAACCAAATAGCTTCCTTCACTGCTTCAACCACTACCATATACTCTGCCTCTATAGTTGACAAAGCAACTGTAGATTATAGAGTAGCCTTCCAAGTTCCAACTAATGGCACAACCCGTAAGTGTGAAGACATAACTTATCAGAGATCGCCTTTTATCTAAATCACCAGCATAATCAGAATCCACATAACCAATAATATTATTGGTTATATTATTTTTTCCAAATACAAACCCCAAATCTGCAGTACTAATCTTTCATACCAAAGCTTTCAAGAATTTTTTCTATATAATTTTTGTGACAAAAATAACTTGCCCGCTTTTTTATCCTTGTAAATTTCCATAACCAAAAATTTTTTCACAGCATCCAAATCTTTCATTTCAAATCCACCCCTAAGTTGAGATTTCAATTTATTGATCTCACTTTTATTTTTCACAGCAATGAGCATAACATCAACATTAGTAAATAAATAAATCCTATGATACACTCAACTGTCATAATCACTTCGTGAGTAACCATGACCAATCATAAAAGTATCAAATTGCTTGTACCATTGTCGAAAGTACTGCTTCAAACCATATAATGATTTCTTCAACAAAAAAACATGATCTTTTTCTTGAACAACAACCCTTTGGTTGATACATAAAAATTTGTTCCTCAAGCTCACCATGAAGAAAAGCTGATTTTACATCAAGTTGTTCTAATTTCATGTCAAACATTGCAACCATGACAACCAGCACGCGGATAGAGTTATGTCTTACAACCGGTGAAAATGTTTCATTAAAGTCTACAACCTTTTTCTTCAATTCTTTTGAATTCAAAGATGATTTAACACTCCAAACTAAGTGTATCCCTTTCATACATCATAGCATTAACAAAATGTTCTTGCGAGAAGGCAACAAATACAACAAAATCAAGGTTAAATCTTCATCATCATATTTCACATCAATATTTTTCAAATCCAAAACAATTCTATTAAACTCATCAACATGGTCTTGAACAGACTTACCTTTCGACAAATGAATATCATGAAGTCTCTGCTTTAAATAGAGTGTTGGAAAGGGATTTGGTCATAATAAGCTTTCCAGCTTAAGGCACAATGATTCTACAGTTTTCTCATCAGAAACTTCATACAGCACCACATCAGATAATGACAATAAAATTGCAATGAAAGCTTTCTCCATCATCCTTTTCTTTTTTCGGCATGTTTTCAAGCAACTTCTTCCTCCCTTTGAGTTCTTTGGCCAACCCATGTTGAGTTAACAAGGCTCGTATCTTCACTTACCCAAAGCCGAAATTATTTTGTCTATCAAATTTTTCAATCTCAAATTTGACCCCAATAGCAAAGTTTTTTTTTTTTTTTTTTTTTTTGTGACAAATACACAACCCAAAAAATTTGATAGTCAATCTAACAAAAGTCAAAAGATTTGACAATCAAATCAACCAAATGCTCGTTAATGGATCCCAAAGAGCTAATTCAAGAACCTAGAGCTCTGATACCAGCTGCTTGTGAAAATTATCAAGAAACAAAATAATTAGGCAAATTAAAAGCAAAACGGATTTATGTGGTTCAACGTAAAGCATACATCCACGGGTGGAGATGAAAAGAAATTCACTATGATCAATGGAGATTACAAAAGAGTGTCTTTGAATCACTAACAAAACCCAAAACCCTATTACACCTAAAGAACTCTCTGACGGCTCAAAAGAGACTTCTACCCTAAAAGATCATATAACCACATGTTTATGATATAGGTACAGACAAAATAGGAATCTATACCAAATAAGGTTACTGGCTAATTTAAGCCGCATATTAACAACATATATGTTGCCTTGACAGACCTTACATCAATGGCATTTACTTATTTGCTGAAGTCTCGAGTTTTCATGGATTCAAACATGTCCATCTAGTTTTCTTATTTACTTTCCTTCCCGAGTTTTCATGGATTCAAAAATGTCCATGTAGTTTTCTTATTTACTTTCCTTCTGCTGTTCTTTTATAAGCATTTATCTGTTCTGAATGTAAATTTTGTTTCCAGCCTCATATGTCATTCTCTTCATCACATTGACATTTAGCGTTGCTGTTGGCAACTGTAAATAAACCCGGCATTAGTTTTGTTACGCCTCGTCTTTCCTCCATATTTATCATACACCAGGTAATACTTATTTTTTCAATGGACCTTATAATGTTATCCAGATTCTCATTTGCTTCCTTTTTGTCAATCTTTTGTTGATGGAAAGTTTGGATTTTTCTTGCATTTATCTACTTTTACAAATATCTCCTGTCAGATCTTGTCCCTTTGTGAGTTTTAAGTTCAATACATGCAAATGTTGTCAATCATTTAACAATATGCACATTCTATTACAGGTTTGCACTTGGTAGATTATGACAGAACATTGGCTTTCTTCCACTTGCAGTGCATATTGGAGATTTTGTTTAATAAACTTCATCAACCACTTCTAGGTGTCTCTCAATGTAATTCTATGGCTTTCTACTTTTCTATAGGAAACTGGCTTTTTGAGGTGATGTTTACATGTTTAATGTGTTTCTATGAACAAAGGATTTTACACAAAGTTGAAATGTATAATTAGATAATGAGAACTAAATGTTGTATTGATATTATGTGCTTACTATATCCGTATTGCAACATGACAACCAAGGTTATCCCTGAACAAGGACAAATTTGCGTCAGTTGGACTGTTCTCTCCTAGGTCTTCTGCTGAAAATTTTATGCAGTTACAATAGTACCACGAATCAGATTTCATGTGCTGTTATGCGTTCTGAAAATAAGGGGCTATACAAGTCTCACCAGCTTTTGAGCCCAGACAATGTGCATGTTTATTTACAGAGTCTGATACATTTTGTTTGCATCATATTGTGACTACTGTAAATGAAATGGCCTTTTCTTTGTTGTTTGCACTTCTTCATAGTACTATCATGCAGCATTGCGGTTGGGACCAATCTCAGCCAATTCATCTGCATAGGAAGGAATACGGCTGTGTCATTCCAAGTGCTTGGCTATATGAAGACTATTCTGGTTCTGATATTAGGATTCATCTTTTTCGGGAAAGATGGTCTCAACTGGCATGTGATTGCAGTTGTGGGAATGATCTGGTATGGTAATGCCTCATCCAAGCCGGGAGGGAAAGAGCGCTGCAACCTTTCAATGCCAAGCGAAAAAGCTCAAAAACATGCTGGGTTACCGGAGTCTACCGAGTCAGATGAGAAGTCGTAGACTGTAGAGTTGAGTTAAAGATTGGAAAGTTATAAAATAGATAAAATTGAATCCAGCTTCTTAGTCAAGATAATTCCAGCAAGTTCTTTACACTTGGAAGGTCAGAATCCTCACTCATTATTACTTTGTTTTTTGTTTTAAATTATAGTTCTTCAATTTTGTACTGTAGAATTTATTCCCTGTAAAAGTAACAAACATTATTTAATAGATAATATCTGTCATAGTAATTAATTTCCACTTTCAATACGAGTCATTTCTTCTTAACCAACTCTTTCATACTTACATTTGCCTCTTGGCCCTATAGCGAAATCATTTGAATAGATCCATATCTTGTTGGGAGATTGAGATGACATAAAGGGTAGTGTCTTTCGGTTTTGTCCAATAAATTCCCTGTTCATTCCTGTGATTTTCAAGTGCAAATAAATTATGTGTATCATAAATTAAAGCAAGCTTAGTAAATGGTGATATATGTTAGGTATACTCTGTGGAGTCGTGAATAATTGAGGGTTAATTCATTACTAAGTCATAGTGGTCCCAGTGAGAGTTAGATTTGCCTACTAACACCAAACACCAGTCACACAGTTTATTTTGGGGTATGGGGAATGATGCATTCATGCCAAACAAACAGTTTATTTTTTGTTTGAAACAAGCATTGATATTTGATTGTGCTTGGTACCTGCTACACACGTGCATGTGCTTGGTGGGTCTTGTTTTTGATTGACAAAATCTCTTGGTATTTAATAGCTTTTTTGGTTTTAGGGGCATTGTTTACAAGCAACTTCCAGGAAAGGATCAATTGCCCTGCCAAAAAAATTAAGGGTATTTGTCCTTTGATAAGATATTATTAGACGCTCTGATATCACAAATAAGTCAATTACATCGACCTAACGCATATTACTGGTCCCCATTTTTGAAACCCTAATATTTAAGACACGGATAGTGATATATATACAAAATGGTCCCTTCATTTTTCTTTCTGATGATTCATCAAATCTGCCATTGCAGAAATTATTCAGTGTTTAACTAATACTTATCAACTATTGATGGGGTAGATGATGAGGGTGCTACATAGGGTCCAGCTTAGCTAGGAGCATTGGATGTTCCGGTGCATCTACTGATTCCCGTTATCAACAACCTTATATATATATATATATATACTTATCAACTATTGACAGATATCTCTGACAAAAATTAAGCAAGAGTAGAAGCAGTTGAAGTGTTTCTTGTGGAAGTACTTGTAACTTGTTAAGTGTTATCAAGCAAAAAAAAAAAAACATTTCGATCTTGTGATCCTAGTACAATATAAGAGTGCATGGATCCAGATGTGCAGAGATTTTAGCAAAACTGCATAGACAATGTACCTTTGCTTTTTGGTAAGGCAAAAATAACTGAAACAACGTACGAAAACACTGTTAAAATCGAATCAAATCGTCATTTTTTCACATGTTGTAGATTGGACCTGAACTGGTGATGATGCTACTTAAATACCAAACTACTGGTAGCATCAAACCCTTCTTTTCTACCTAAAAAAGATTGAGAAGGAGAAATTGTCACAAATATTCTCCAATAAAAGAAGAAAAAACATCATCTAATGAGGTCTTCTCTGAGATGTTTGACAACCAAATCTAAAGACTAAAAATTATATCTCGTATTTTATATATACATACGAACGTTTGTACTGTAGTTCCATTTGTCTTATGTCTTTGACCGGATAAAAATCAAATGAATATATTTGCAATATATAATAAATCCAAAATTGAATTGGACTGTTCCAACTAATAGTGTTATTGAATCCAGTCCCGTGCATCAAATGAGGTCAATTCGATATGGATCATAAAATTTTAACGCGACTATAATCCAATGACTTGTTCCTAACTTAAAAGGAATTAAAAGGGAGATTTAGATGGATCCCTCAATTATCGGTCTAAATTTTTTAACAAATTTGTTTACCATATAAGGTGTAAACATCACAACACTCACTGCATAATCTCATGATTTATAAAATGTTGACACTTCATATGCTACACACATTTTTGAAAGAATTTGAGAAAAAATTTAGAAAGCTTAGCATTACTATAAAGATAATACACTTGATCCGCTTATTATCATATTTATACATCTTTTTTAATAGATTAACTTTATAAAAGCTAAGACAAAAATAGCTATCAAATCAGTGGCTCGAATCCTACCGATAGTAAAAAAAAGTTTCAAAAAAATACATGATCTAGATAGATATATACTGCCAAAAAAAAAAAACTTTATAAAAGCTCTACCACCACTGAATGGTAAAAGTGCTAATTCAAACTGGCAATGTCCCCGTTCAAGTCGTCGTCATTGTAAATGGTGCAATAAAAAAAAAAACTTTATAAAAGCTTTTTTTTTAATTAAACAACTACAATTTACATGATCAAACGAGCTTTTTCAATTGATAATTAACAACTTTTTTTCCAAAAACTCTGATAGTATTGGGAGAAGTTCATCCAAACATATACTAAGGGGTCATTTGTTTTACTAAAAATTGAATAGTGACTGAAACCTAAATTTGAATAACATGTTTGTTTTTTATTTTTATCACCTTTGAATAGAATATCAACGTGCTTGTTTTTTTAAATATAAAATGGTATAAAAAAAGTAATTTGACATTTATACCCTTGTTATGTATTTTCATTGTATATGATACAAAATAATTAAATAAAAATAAGTTAACAAATCTTAAACCATTTTTATGTAATAATTGTAATATATTATTCATGATTACGATATGATAAATAATAAAAAAAAAATTAAAAGGATAAATAATTATTTAGAAATGATTTTGATTTTAAAAAAAATAATAAAAATGTATAATTGAAAGTTCAACAATGGTGTTAAAAGTTATAATGTGATTAATTTTTTTAATTTTTGTAGAAATAAATTAGTATAATATAAAATTACGATAAAATTGGAAATATGTTATTTTTGGTAGGATAATCTTAGAAGAAAATATATTAAAATGCAATCCAATGATTTGGAATTAAATTAAAAGTCAAGATTGCTTACTTTTTATTTTAAGTTGTTTTTTTATATTTTATTTTTAAGTTGTTTAACCGTTTAAAAATAAACAAAACAACATAATAATTACAATTAAGACCTATTAAGTTTTAAATGTAAAAAACAAACGGACCCTAAGTATTCTCTTAATTAAAAAGGGAGGTTTGAAAGGATCACTCAATTATCAGACTTGATTATAATACACTCGTTGTGCTTATTGTTATGTTTATCTTTGTGTGGTGTTTCCAATTGATGGGTCCAGGACAAATCATGCGTGAATTGATACAGTGATTATGGTCTGGATGATTTGAATTTGATCATGACTTGCCATTTCGTTTTGTTCTATAATGACATACTCAACAGCTTGTAATGAAATGATTGAGTATTGCTATTGCATTTTAATCCTGTACAATTATTCACTCGATTAATAGTAAAAATTCTATTGGTAAAATGGTTCACTAGTTTTGAAATTCGACCTATCCTTTATATTCGAAACTTTTTAACGTACACTTGCAACAATCAATCAGAAGTTGAGTGTGAACTTCATATTACTTATGGATACTAGATAGTTTAGTTGTTGCAATCTCTAAAAGTTTAAGTAAGATGTCTTCAATTGGACCCGGATCGAACAGTTTTCATTGAATTAAAACAGCGATTATTATCTGTCATCTGCAAAATGTGGGGAAGATATGGAGGATTTGATGCATAAAATGCCACAAAAGTTCGTTCAAATTTGGCTGATTTTCGGGACCCATTGATTGTTTTTTGCTCCAAACAAGTCAAGATTGAGTGAGGCCTAATCTAATCTTTTGGTCAAGAAAGGCTGGAAACAGCCACAAAACAATTTTTTTAGTAGGTGGAGAAGATTGCATGCGTTTGAATTGGAAGACCAAAAACCCAGAAGTGAACAGATTCATTGCTCTTAAATCTCAGCAAAGCTTTTTCACTTGTTGAGCTATACCACACATCTCTTCAAAAATATATATTGTTTTTTGTTTTCTATATCACAATTTAAATTGTTTTCATTTGAAAGGACATGTTTCCGACCCATGCAATGATACGTTATTATCATAGACTTATTAGTTTCCAACACGTTTAATAGTGCTTTAAGCTTTTAACATTAGTATTTTTCAAATGGGAAGACAAAAATATCATGTTATATTTGTTTTGAAAATTTCATTAACCTCCCCGTTGAGTTTTCGTTAAAATACATATAAAATAATTGATATATGACCGTCCAATGTGATTTATTGGTAAAAACGTTTATTTAGTGCGACAATGTTCTAGGTTCGAGTCGCATTTATTTCAAGTGGTATATATATATATACATATATATACATATAGAATGAGTCTCTCATTAGAGATCTCTTATTTTAATTTCGGTAAGAACCTTGATAAAAATACATCAATTTTTATGAATTTTTTTTGTGGATGGTAAGTTCAATGAAATGTACATATGAATAAATTTTGAGTACTTTTCAAACACTAGAACTATTTATCCATGTTTTGTTAATTACGAAGGCATTGGAAAAATGGGCAAATTATAGGAAAATTTAAGAAAAATAGTCATATATATATATGAAGATTTTTGGATACCTTTTCTGAAATTTGAAAAACAAAATTCATAATTTTTTTCATAAAATATTTATCTTGAAATTTATCAAAAATGTTTCTTGCAAGAGAGGTCTTTTATCTACTCTAATTAAACCAAACTCTCGAAAGAGGTATATGAAATTTATCCTTTAATTTTATTCTTGAATTGTGCTTTTTATATAATATCTCATATTTTCAATCACTACTATGTTCAAGATTTTACTTAAAAAATAATAAAAATAAAAACCATGTTCAAGATTTTTTCTAAGTTTATATGTAAAAGTATTGCATACTATATAATAAGGTAATATATTCAACCGATTCATTGAAGACTTTCTCCTCCGTGATATGTGCACCATACCCTAGGGGCTAGGGTACGTTCCGTTCGCATACTTGTCTCTACATCTAGGTTACAAAAAAGAGGCATTGGGCATGAAAATGGGCCTCAACAAAAAGCCCAATTCAATTTCATATTATAAGTGTACTCTCTCTCTCTCTCATTGATAGGAAAATAATTAGAGGGGTAGGGTCCCTAACTTTAAATGCGATAGTCTTCTCTCTCGTGTGGCATTGATTTTCATTCTCATCTTTCTTTGTTTTGTACTTTCAAACAAATACAAAGAAAGACCCAAAAAGAATTGTTTGACCCCACTCTCCCTCTCCAACCCAACATTACCCACAATCCCTCTCTTAATCATCTCTCTCCTCATTAATCTTCTCATTATATACTTTCAACCTTCAAAAATCAAAAAGAGGTAAATAAAAAATCTCTCCCTTATCCTGCGCCCCCTCTTATCCGTTATCCTACACACACTACCCACATTTCCTTTTTCTATATATATTTTGACAATAATAATTGATATAATCTTAAGTCTAACAACCCAATTAGTGGCCCCCACTCCACCATTCAAGTGGGTCCCCCAATTATTGTATGCGCGTGTTTGCGCACGTGTGGTGTTCCTTTCTTTGCTTCTGCGCTTTCTCTTCCTTTCCCCATTTGTATTCTTTTGAGTCAATGTTATCAACAATTAGTTATTAACTTTTTTAATTACATAGAAAAATGAAAAAAAAAAAAAAAAAATGTTGTATTGGGTGAGAGATTGTGTATTTTTTTTTTTTTTTTTTTTAACCAAGTGTGGGATTGTTTCACTCCTCACTTCCCCTTTTTGTAATTACATCATTAATACATTTTTATAAATATATAATCGAAAAAAGTATAAGCATATATTCTTCCAAAAAAAAAAAAATCAAAACAAGTATAAGAATATATGGAATTTATCTGATTTTAACGGTTCCATTAGTTGATTCTTCATAATCTAAGGGGTAATTACAGTTTATCCAACAAACCTTAAATTAGTAGTCTTTATATTTTTCCTTATCACATCTTAGTATAAGTGGCAGTGCACCTCCTTTCCATAATATTGGTGAAGGGGTTTGAGTCCCACCAAACACATTTTAAAAGTATATATGGAGAATTTTCTCTCAATTTATGAAAATAGATATCTGAACCGTATATGTATTGTTTGATCTTGACATATCTCGACAGTGTATTACAATAACAACAAAAACAAAACAAAAAAACTGTCATTATATTGTCTATCTCATTAAATTGCATAAACATACCCCGAGTTTAGCCGTCATTACAGCTGTATTCAACTTTTACCTAAATTACACAAACATCCCTAACGTGAGTGATCTTTTGTTAGAAGTTAACGGTAAAGGGGTAAAAAGGTCTTTTAGCATATCAAAATAAAACAAAATTACAATTAATTAATTTTTATTTTTTAAAAAAAGGATGGATAATACAAATAACTAATAGTTAATTAATTTTAAAGAAAATTGATCTAATCTCCTCCATTTAATTAGGGATCAGATGAAAAAAAAAAATCATTTTTTTTTAAATCTGGAATTGATCTAGAAATCTAACCACAGACTCGCCATTTTTTTTTAATCATCCTAACAAAAGCCATCTCAACATCCAATAGAGAGTTCCTCGATTTCTTGATGCTCTTCAAAACCCAAATATTTGTTTTCTTCATCATGTAACAAACTCAAAAATGAAATAATACAACCAAATCACATCCATTGAACTTTCTAATGAACTCCAAAACCAAACCATGAATATACAAAATTTTCAACAAAAAAAATAAAAATTAAAAATTAAACTCTATAGATGATTTGCTCCAGTCGGACAATTAAAAGAGTCAGTCTACGATTTATCCAGTTGGAGAAGCAGATTTCTGAGTGAAGAAGGAGAAAGAACTCCTCCACAACGAACGGAGGAGTTCACGACTCTTTTGCGGGCAATGGAGGAGTTCGTGTGAATCACCACGCTCGGGGCAAGTCGACGTTGGAGAGTTGACGCTAGAGGCAATGAGTTCGATTTGAGTTGAAAGGGTGGCAGTGGAGGCAATTTGTGTGTTTCGATTTCCAGATGATGGTTCCTTTTCCATATGGTTTTTAAAAGAAAAATGTTTTTCTCATGTTTGTTTTGAAAGTCAAACTGATGGTGATTCCCATATTTGTGTATTTCATCATTTTTTCAAATTTTAATTATTTTTATTTTATTGTTTAATTGAAATTATTTTGACCAAATAAAGATAAGATAATAATAAACTAAATAATAAAATAATATCCAAAGGCATTTTAGACTTTTCACACTAACAAGACAGTCAAAGGTTAAATATAACAATAATGCTAAACATCCCATCTAAAATCTCACTTTTTTCATCACACTACATGTGGCATATTAGGTGTCAAATTGTGAGTGGATACACATTAATGATGATTTATCTCACCTACCCCATGTATCCACTCACCATTTGACACCTCACATGCCACATTTGACACCTCACATGCCACATGTAGTGGGATGAAAAATGTGGGATTTTAGGTGGGATTTGTAGCATTATTGTAAATATAATCATTGATCACTAACAGTAGGGGAAGTTTGTGTAATTTTGGATAAATTTGAATATAGCTGAAATTACACCTAAAGTCGGGGTATGTTGGTGCAGTTTACCCAAAGTTTTTTACAATAATTATATGTTGACGCATTAATTACACTTGAGCTTTGTTTTTTACATCAATATAAGCAATGCATTTTATTTGAATTGCAAACCACATTATATAATTTTCATTTAGAGGAGTAATAATGTTGATAGAGCAACAGTGACAGCCGCTCGAAGCTGTCGGTGACCAAGTAGTCAAAGCTTTGATTGTTGGTGGTGACATACATATTACATACAAACAATACATACCACCATCTCTACTGGTCTACTACACTGCGTGTGACAACGTCATAAGAGTGGACAAGGGCACGTGTTGATCGCAGCTTGTGGGTCCCTCCCAATGTCATCATCAATAATCCATCTCTCAATTTTTCAGTGCCCCCAACCCATTTTATTCAAAATCGGATGAGAAGTAGTAGAGTAGGCCCCACCCTTTTCGGAAACTATAGTTTCTATCTGGGACCCGCTAAATATACAGAGATGGTGACAGTGACATACTCACAGTCATATCATCACCCTCCACCTCATTACTGCATCATTTCCAGTGAAAATTGAAATCATTGTTTTTCTTTTGGAACAAAAACCACGACACACCTGGACCTGGTTGGTGGCAAAATAATGTAAGGTTAAATAAGAACTCATTGAGGTCATAGCCCACTTCACTCAAAACAGATTTTAAATCCATATTAAACAAATTTAAAATTTATGAAATTCTCATTATATTTTAAAAGTTTTTCATTTTGGCCCTTTAATTTTTTTTGTATTTCTGGCTCCCCTATTGGACAATAGTACTTGAATTTATACTTTGGATACATGATCATTTAATTATAAAAGAAATTTAAATGGAAGAGTCGAAGAGACAATATTATTTATTCGTTTGATCAACAATAAATTGTGACATTAGTATTCAATCCAAGACATAATCCAGAATTTTTTTTTTATCTAGATGAGCTGTTATATTAAAACAAGATATTTCGGGAGGAATAAAAATAAAGAAATTACAAATTTTAATGTTTATAATTTTTTAAAAAGAAAATTTATTAACTTTTTTTTAGGGAAAGGGTGCCATGGCATTTCTTCCTCCAACACCGATCTAATCACATATAATTTGATGTCATTTGCATTATTTTAGTGGTGTGCAATGGCCCATAGAAGCATAACTTAGCTGGTAGATGAACGAGCTTGGAACTTAAACAAATGACTTCCAAATCAGTAACTCGAATCCTACCATAATGTGATATTGACAATTCAGATACCTCGTCATTTGGAAGTGAATTTAGACCCTTTTTTTAAACAATCCAACATTGAAATATGTGCTATTGAAGTTCACCTAATAAAAAACAAAAATATGTCACTCTTGATCGCATAAGATCTATATGTATTTTTTATTTTTTATTTTTTGATAATGTGAAATATCATTAAAAATGGCGAGTGATACATTCAAATAATTTTATTTAACATTCCTCTAATTATACAAAGTTTGATATTATAACCACGAGCTATGGTGTGGTTGGTCACCACACCTCTAATGAGACGAATGGTTCAGACACTACTCGAGTTCGAACCCTACTAGAAATATCTCATGGTTAGGTTTTACTGACCTTACGATCGAAGTCGAGATTAGTCTCACTCGTTAACGATCGGTTGTTGATCGGAGTGAAAGATATCTTGTGGTCTAATAAAAGTAAAAATAAAAAAAGTTTGGCATTATTCATATTCTTACGCTAAATGATATTGAAGATAATCAAATGATTATGTACCGTATTTAGCATTTCTTTTGATTTTGTTTTATATTTCTATTTTCAAGTATTAGTTTCTAGGTTGTTATAAAAAGGGAATACTCGCTTTGGCTAGCACGGCATGGAATCTTGACATGTCTTGTTTGGTTTAGTCATTACTCATTAGTGTGTGAACTGTGAAGTCATCGAATCATTTGACGGAAAAGGTTGTAATAAAACATGGCAACACGAGTGGTGATAGCGAGTACAATTTTTGTATACTCGAGAAGGTAGTTTTAAGAAGATGTTTTCTTTTAAGGTAAAAAATGTTAGATCGTCTCTGGTCACCCTTAAAAATTCTATTATTTAAGGGTGTATGTTATTGTAAGGGACCATTAAGGGAGTATGTACTCCAACAATACTCTCTTAAATAGGCCATTTAATAATTTATTATTATTATTTAAATGTTAGATATTGTATTTAATAAATATTATATATTATTTGTCAATTATGATAGGTAGAACCCACTTTAAAATAATCTTAAATAGGTGGAACCCACTTTAAGGGGGTTGAAAACACCTTTTAATTAAGAAAGTGAACTTTACCAAAACACAATTAAGGGAGCCATTTAGGGAGTTGTTGGAATTGCAAAAATACACATATTCCCTTAATTAAGTTAATTGATGTCATTAAGGGAGTCTATTGGAGATGCTCTTAGGTCATAACCTATATAGCACGGATACGGATACGGGTACGGGACAAGGATACGGGATACGGATACGGCACGATACGGGGATACGGTAAATCTTTAAAAACTAGGATACGGATACGGATACAGTATGATACGTCGATTAAAATAATATATATTTATATTTAATATATATATATATACATATGAAAACATATTTGATAATTCATTCAATATCAAAGCATATTCAGAATCCAAATAAAATATGTCACGTATCTACATAAGTCATAACAGTGTAACATATTACTGATCTAAATAAAACATGTCACATAAGTTGTAATATATTACAAAATCTAAATAAAACATATGTCACATAAGACATAACACATTATAAAATCTAAACAATACATAAAAAATAAAAAAATAATAAAAAATAAAAACTCATAAAACATATTCTAAATTCCTAATTAACTTCACTATCATCATTCACATTTTTAAAGGATCTAGATAATTCGGCCTCTAACTTTTGTTTATCAAGAGAAAGGTTTTCAATATCATGTATCCTATTATTCTCTATATCAATGGAATTAAAACCAAAATTTCTTTGCAATTTTATTTTGACACCTAAATTTTTGAAATTATAATTTGACCACATTTTATACTAAAATAATTATAATATTACCCCAAAAGTATCCCTAATGTATCCCCCAAGTATCATTCAAGTATCCTCAAGTATCCTCTAGTCAAACTTATGAAAAAGTCAACGGATAAACCATTTGGTGTATCAGATACGTATCTTGAAGTATTTGGGGAGTATCTGAACGGGATACGAGTTCGATACGAGTTACCTCCATCAAATGGAGTATCCGTGCTTCCTAGATCATTACTCGTTTTGAAGATTCATTTAGCTTTTCCTAAGAAGAGGATCCAAATTACTTTTAATCTATAGTTTGGTTGTTTACTTGTTTATGACTTATGAGAAGCCCGATGTCTATCTTGCAATCATAAAACTACTTATGAATTATTGAAAAATAATTCTTTTTTATTATTTTATTATATTTTTAATTGAAAAAATAAAAATATTCCAAGTGCTTTATATTTGTTGGAAAAAGCTTCATTATCCTTTCCAAAAAAAAAAAAAAAAAAAAAAGCGCTTATTTATGAAAAATGATTTTTACATTAAAAATAAATCAAAGCAAATACTCAAACTATTAGTTGAATTGATTGTCTATCTCGTTGGTCTCCTGCTCATTCCTTTTTGTTGAGACTTATTTTGAGAGTAACGGTTGATTTGATTTTCAAACTTAATAGTTAGGGATAATTACATTGGCGAAGGGATGTACATTTCCCAATGGACCCCTCCCCCATTTGGGAGCAAATTTCACCCCCATTTAGGGTTTGGGGGTGGGGGTGGGAGAACCTCCCCCTACCCCCATTTCCCATATATATATATATATATATATATATAATTTTCTTTTAAAAAAAAAAATTAACTCTAAATCTCTAGCCCTAGACCCTAGTAGACCAATTTTATAGATATATTAATTTTTAAAAAAATTTATATTTTTTGTATTTATTTTAGATTACATTAAACCAATTATATATTTTAGATTAGATATTTTAATTATTTATTTGGATTGGATATCAAAAAAGGATGAAACGATAGATTGGAATGGTCGGATTTTGAATTCCAAATTCTGGATTTCTGATTGAAAATTGGGATTGAAATGGGGAATATGTAGGATATGTGGGGGTAGGGAAACCTCCCTCCAAACCCCCTCATCCCCACTTTCCTCAAATGGGGTTTTTGGGTAGGGGAAGAGTAAAGGAATGGGGGTGGGGGTTAGGGGTTAGGGGTCCCTCCCTCACCCCAATGGCCCCCTACACCCATCCCTGCCCTAGTGGCCATCAATTTAGTTAACCACTATAAAATGACCATTAGATAGGAAATTGATTTCAAAATGGTCATTTTTGACCAACAATGTGACACTAACGGCTATTTTGTTATAATAAATTTTTTCTAAAACTACTCAAGTGGTCATCAATTTGTTCACTTGGTATCAAATGGCCATTATAATTACTTTTTCCATAATTACTCTAGTGGCAAAGAGTCATAACCAGTAAGGATCAATTGAAGAAGAGCATTTCTGAAGAGAGTCGGATTGATAAACTCCTTTTACAATTTTACTATGAAGTTTACGGTTTAGATTCGATGTTGAATAATCCGGCCCTGCCTGAATCAAATCTACAACCTCCATCTCAAGCAGTTGTTAAGCAATATAAGGAATCAGTGAATGAGAGTGATAAGGCGGTCAAAAAGTGGGAGCAAAAATCTGATTCAAATTCAATCTTTAAGTTTGAAAGTTGAACGATCACACTTTGAAGCCATTGTTTGGATTTCCTTTTGGTTTTGATTTGTTTAATATCTTTGTTCACTATTTTCTCTCATTTGTGTGTTTTATAGATATTCAAAAAAAGTTCTTAATTGGATTTGACGGGATTGGAGTGAGATCATAGATCATCGAGTAGCAATGAGAATGTGAAGTTGGATTGGTGATTGCTGTTTTCTCTTGCTGCAAAGTCCATGAAGGCTTTTCACTCTTGTATTGCTAATAATAAATGACATGTATTTATTTAGAGTTTTTATGTATCTAATGTATTCGATTATTTATATTAATCAAGTTTGTATGTTTATTAAAAAAAAAAAAAAAAAAAGTTAAACAATCATACTTCCCAAAAAAAATTGGTAGAGATGAACATAAAGGATTTGTAGAGCAAACTGGAGGAGCCAGATGATTGATGGGTTTGAACTGAAATTGTTGCAGCCTCTACTAGTGTCTACATGTGCACCAAATATTTTATTTTTTATTTTGGTAAATTCCTTATTTACCAAATTGCTCACTCATTTAACAATGATTCTAATAAAAATTAACAGAGTTATAAAGAAATGACCATTAGTGTCACAGTGTTGGTTGAACAGGCTTTTTGTATCGTTAGCAAATTGCAAGTTCAAAAGATATTTGTAAAGTTCCTAGCAATGCTCAAAATGTTTTCAAAACAAGTGTAGTGGCAAGCGAGAGTATTGTTCCCTAAGGATCGAAAGGTAGCAATGATCAAACTAATATGGTTAAATACTAGTAAATGCGAATAAGTAAAATTCAATGTTTTTGTTGGAAAAATTAACAACTACGATGCAAACTACAATTATACTAAATGACTAGAATTAAACTAAAGCTAGCAAGAATGCGGTGTGATAAGATATGAGATGGATATCAGAGTCAATGCAATTTAAACAAGAATATTGGGCAATCCAATGAATCTTTTAAGAACCTATTCAACCTATTTAGGGCCAATCTACCTATGAGTGTAGTTCAAAAAAAAAAAAAAAAAAAGATTCTCACCAATAACCCAACTGTTGATGTGCCAGGTTGAGTGTAGGGAGAATCCTTTTTAAGCTTAGATAGATTAATTAGCCGGGATGTCTTGGATTGATGTACTCCCAATCCATCCCTTCCATTCAAGACAGCTATTTGAAATCAACATCTAAACTTAAGTTGAGAGTTGATGTGCCTACTCAACTCAAGAATAGATCATATACTTTGAAAATTAACATCTAACTTAAATTGAGAGTTGACATGCCTACTCAATCAAAGAAGATATCATATACTTTTATATCATATACTTAGAAGAATAACATCTAAATTAAATTGAGAGTTGATGTGCCTACTCAATCAAGAAGATATCATATACTTTTGAAAGCTCAAATTAATCCAACACCTACTCAATTGAGAGTTGATGTGCCTACTCAATCAAGAAGATATCAAATACTTTTAATAACTCAAATTAATTTAACTTCTAGAATTGAATTAAGAGTTTATGTGCCTACTCAATCCAAGATGATAACAAACACTTTAAAGCACAATGAATGGAACTAAAATAGATCAAATATAAAAGATAATGGTGGAAAGCCCAAGCTCCATGAATTATTACATTAACTCCCATATAGGGTTTAGTTACTCATGATGAATATACAAGGAAGAGATAAAAAAGCAAAAGATAAGAAAGAACCCATTGATGTGCTTTGATTCCTGTATTCTCCAAGCTTCTCTCCTCCTTCAAGTGTCCAAATTCGTAGCTCATTGAGTGGGTAATTAGGTTTGAGTGAAATGGAAGTGAAAAGGGTGATGTAAAAAAGGATTTGGTGTGGAAATTGGTTAGGAATGGTGTAGGATGGGTTTTGGATGTATTGGGAGAGTTTTTAGATCTAAGGTGATGTAAGAGGCCGGAAGGGCGTATGTAGGCGTTGGAAAAAGTTATATTTATTAGGTTTCCAAAAATAGGTCTGAAGGTGTTGATGTCATCGAATCTGGACAACTTCACGGCCCGTAGTTCACGGGTATTGACCAGTGAGATTTAATGGAGGCATTATAGCTCTCAGTCCACGGGTCACTTCGCAGGCAGGGATTCGCTGGGACACTTCTTGGTTCTGCTTCGCAGTTATGGACCAACAAACTGTTGTCTCAAGATCTTCTGGAGATGACTTCACATGTGCATTGCGCTGGTGTGGACCAACGAACTTTGGCCTCGAGATCTTCCGGAGGTGATTTGGCTCTTGGTCCGTGGGTAGCTTTATTGATATGGACAAGGGAACTTCTGTGCGAGATCCCTAGAATTTTCACGGGTTGACTTGTACAGGTATGGACCCACACACTACCAATGAACTGGGCACTCTTCCTAAAAATCTGACTTGTTCTGCTCCCGAAAGCTCCAGTTCGAATCTCCATTGCTTGAAATACATTGAATGCCTGCAATGACTATAACTAAGCCGTTAAACATTAGAATTTACTCGGAATAGAGCCAAAGCATGTGGAATTAAGGGCCAAAATGTAACACAACATTGACTCGATCAAATACCCTTAAACCAAACCTTTGCTCGTCCTCGAGCAAATTCTAAATAAAAATACACACTCAAAATCACAAGTGACTCAATCAAAATGAAAACAATCTAAAAATATCCTAAACAAACAGAAAACAACAAACAAGCTGCAATGCCAACTAGTGGTGAGATACAAAGAAGTGTGGTAATGAGGAATAGGCTCATGCAAAACACTATGAGCGGCATTGGGATGTTAGAGGGTGCATTGTGCTCGGAACCACCATTGTTCACCGGGGATAACTACACCTCTTGGAAAGGAAAGATGGAATTCTTTTTTATGGATATTGATGAGCACGTGTGGATGTGTGTGGAAGAGGGATACTCACCTCTATTAGAGAGATTAAAGAATGGGGCTTATGTGCCTAATCCCAGGTTTCAGTAGACAAATGAAGAGTTTGAGGCTGAAGAATGGAACTCAAAGAGCCTCCGTGCCTTATTTTTTGCATTGGATGAGAAGCAAACCAAACTCATCCAAACCACTCGAAGTGCTCGTGAAGCTTAGGAGATTCTAAGAATCACCTATGAAGGTATCATCACTGAAGAAGACAAGAACTTAGGTACCTTAAAGGAGAATGGACTCATAGGGCCGTTTTAAGCATGTAAATCAAAGAAGAACTTCTCTTCTAAAAGGCAAAATAAGATTGCCGTGAAGACTACTAAATATGAAGAAAATATAGTAGCAAAAAAGAAAAAGATAGAAACACCGATGAACAATTGGCATTGATCTTCAAACGGTTCAATAAGTCCATGAGACATGAAGACAATTATGTCTCATCAAGAAATAAGGAATCAAAGAAAAAGATTTCTTTAAAGTTGCTTAAGCCCAGACAAAATAAGGTAAAGCTTTAATGCCATGATTGTGGAGGCTCTGGATACATCTCCATAGATTGTGGAAACTTGATGACCAAGAGTCAAAAAGGCAAAACAAAAGCCGACTCTTGTAATGAAAGTGAAGAAAGCACTTCGAGTTCAGATGGATGCGAGCAATAATGCCTACCCTTTCCCGCTTTACATGATGACCATTTAAAAGCAGCCACAAGTCAATCATCACTTAAAGTCAACAACAACAGAGCTTGCCTTGACCACAAGAGCACTAGTGGTAGAGGCTTTAATGAAGAAAATTCAAGCTATGGGGTTTCAAGTGTTGGTAGTATGGATTATGGAGACTACATTGAATTTTTCCAAAGGTTCTTGATGAAGAAGAAGAACGAAGAGATCAAGAAGTTGAAGGAGGAAAATCTTCAAATAATGACCAAATGTGATTCCTCCGATAAAGATAAAGGAAGAATTGAGGAGCACTATTTTTAAACAAACTCAAGAACTCATGGAGTTCTCAAAGAGGATAACTAACTTGAGTTTGGAATTGCAAGTCAAGGATGATGCCTTGAACATTGCAAAGAAGAATGATGTAGAGTTGAAGAAAGAAATTGAAGAAATTAAAAACTCCATCTCGGGATTGAAAGTGGGAGCCAAGCAAATAGATAAATTGCTAACCTTTGGCAAGATGAATGGCGATAAAAGAGGACTTAGGTATGTTAGTGAGATGACTACTACATCCTCCAACAAGACTGTCTTTGTGAAAGGTAAAGCTTCCACATGGCCACCTCACCTCAACAACCATGAAGAACTTTAAGCTTGGAGAGTCTTCCAAGAAGAGTTAAGTCCAACAACCTCCAAGGACAATTGACCAAGCTCATGCTTCAAAGATGCCTTAACCAAGGGTTCCTTAACCAAAGAGGTAAGTTCAAGCTCAAGCTCAACTGCCTTAACCAAAAGCTCAACAATTGAAGATGCAACCTCAATAAGCTCAATCATGAAAGATATCTCAACCGACAAAATTAGAATGGAGATCTCAACCGAAAAAACCTCAAAGAAAATCCCAACCGATTCGACCACAATAACAACCTTAAAGGAAAGGTAAATCTCCCATGAGCTCACAAGACAATGGTATGATTTTTAACCTTGAATCTATTTGTCATTTTTGTGGTGTGATTGGTGAAATTAGACCAAAATGCTTTAAATATATAAAGAAATGCAAACATGAAAGCATGGTTGAGAAAAGAAATAACTGTAGAGCTAAGAAGCATGCTCTTAGGATACCTATAGACTCTAGTTCTAAAAAGTCAAAATTAAGACCAATAGAGTCACACAAAAATGGGTTAGGAAAAATGATAGGTCTTGTATTGTTGATCACCCTAATATGAAATCTAATGCCTTCACCATTTGGTACCTTGATAGTGGATATTCTAGGCATATGAAGGAAAACAAAAATTTCTTTATGAAACTTGTTTTGAAAGATGGTGGTTGTGTCACCCCTGAAGACAGAACCAAAAGAAAAGTGATAGGCTTGGGAACTGTCGATATTCCCACCGATGTCTTATTTGTAGATGGTTTGGAAGTCAATCTCTTAAGCATCACTCAATTGTATGAGAACTTTCATTCTGTTAGCTTTCATAAAGATAGTTGTTCGATCATTAAACCATGGGGAAATGCCATCATTAGAGGGAATAAATCAATTGATAGATGTCACTATGTTGAATTTAATTCACTTGCATATAATTTGATTAAGCATGATCAAATTGAGCTAAAGCACAATCATGATAGGTCTAGGACTTCGATTTCAAAGAATCAAGTCCATCCACCTACATTCATTCCTACTTGTCATCATTGTAGAGTGAATGGGCATGTCAAGTCCAAATACCATAAGTTTATTGGCCTGTGCAAAGCTAAATCTCAATCTCATAAGGATAGTAGAAATGGTGAACCTAAGATCAAAAAGGTTCTTGCACCCATTCCACAAGGGAATGTAACCCAAAAAAGCCCCTAAAAAGATTTGGGTTAAGGATGAAGTGATTAAGAGTTTCACCACTCTTGAATCATTAAAGAGTGTTGTGTGTGACCATTCTTTGTATAAGGGGAATGCAAAGAAAGAGCTCATTGAGGATAATCATGATGATTAATCTATCTTAACTTTAGGGTCAAATGATTGCAAGATCAATCAAAATGATCGTGCCTCACATACATTTGCTTTGCTTCTCATACGTGCATATAATGCGATTAAGAATGAGCAAGTCATGTTATGGCACCAAAATGCTTGTTGATTGTGTGTTGGTCAAAGCTTGTATTTAAGCATTGTAGATACTTTGATGTTCTTCATTGTTTTAGTTCCTATTTATGTATACAGCTTTTAGTGGTTTTTGTTTCTTTATGTACCTTATCAATCCCAAGGTTTTCTATGTCATCATGGTATAACAAGTCATTTGATTTGTGTCATGAACCTTATTTATGGGATTTTGTACTCGTGTGAAGCTAATTCCAGTTGAGTTAGTTTTAGTGATGCATTTAGGCAGTTACTTTGCTGACCATGAGAGCATATCTAGAAGGGGTTTCCACATGGGAACGACCTAACGTCTGGGATGTACAAGGAGCAGATCTCGATCTTTCTGTCCACTATACAGATAAGATATAGAGCCATGAGGAGAACATGCACACAACTCATCGGGATGCAATGAGTGCTAGTAAATGACGGCTTAGATAAAGGTATTCATATCCTTTGTGATAACTTGAGTGCATACAACTATCAAGAAATGCATGATTAGTACTCTACAACAAAGCATTGCCATTCTTCTATTTCATTAAGGTACTAGTTGAGAATATGATCATAGATCTTGAGCATGCTAAAATCGCATATCAACTAGCTAACTTGTTTACAACCCTCTTGGATTCACCTAGGCTTGAATCACTTAGTATTTCTATTGGGTTTGTGATATACCATGATTTGGTTTGGAATGATCCCATAAGGGGAGCTCAGGTAAATAGAGCAAGCTTTCATGATTCTTTTATATGTAAAAAGTTGACTTATTCTATGCTCTTATATGATTGCTTGAAATTGCATGGTGAATAACACTAAATAATGATTAATTGATATTTTTGATAATCACATGCACAGTTGCTTAGTTTGTAAATGCATGATTTCTAGTTTTACTTTAGTGTGCTTATCTTTTTTAAGAATGTTTTATTTGATAGTACATGTGATTGACCTCAAATTGTTCTCCATGTTTATGATTCTTTGATATGCATTCTTAAACTCTGTCTTGAAAAAGGCTACTAGCAACATGACATGCAACAGCCCAATTTAGGAAAAGGCTACTCATTTGAAACCGAGTGTAAGTCATCAGGAGAGTTACTTATGCATGAAAAACATAAATACATGCATCTTCGGTTTAAAAGAGAAAAACAGAAAAGGATGGATTATTGTTGATGTTGTGGTGAGATGCATTGCTAAATAAGACATCAATTGTATTGAATGATGATATGTCTTGCAATGAACATAGATGATATATTTTTTGATGTGATTAGTTGACTTTACACATAAATACTTGGATATATATCTTCTTATCATAACAACAGGGTTTAAATTTGTTTGACTTCATTTGGAAAGCTTGTTGATTGTTGCTTTGATTTATTCTCATGCATAAGCTCTGTAAGTTTCTCATATTTTGATTAGCTTATTTTGTTGACAAACTCATAATAGCTCATGAGTTTTGCCCAGTTGAAGGGTTTCTCACGTAAATCAATTGACGTGTCATTTATTGTTTTCTGTATTTTATATTGTCAATTGATTGCTTGTTCATTTGGTTATTTATGAATATTGACTAATCAAGAAAAATTGGTAATTAACTTGATTAAAACCTAGTCACCCCCCCCCCCCACCTAGGTTAATTTAGACACACTCCATATAATTTCAAGCTTGATAATGCTTGCATTACATGCCGAGCAACTTTTTCACACACATAATTTTTCTGAATAAAATATCATTGAATCTCTTTCAATACTTGAGCTGCATAAAGTGTGTTTATATGATTATGCATCATGGCTTGCGAATAGCTTTCTGCTGAGGCAACCCAAATTAAGGAACTTATTTTCCTATCTCATGACAAAAAGGGGGAGAAGTCTTGAGAAATTTAGAAGGAGTAGATATAATTTCTTGTCCTTGTGCATAAGGGGGTTAGCTACATTTTGAGGGATAGTAACCCATTTAAAAGGAGCGTTGTATATATTTGCATTATTTTGAATATCTCACATGTGCATGTTGCTTGAGAAAAGTTGTTTGTATTTATTTCTCATAGGTTGCTTACAAGAGATTAAAGACCTTAAAGATTAGTTTTGAATTGGTATCTCTTTGTACTGTGAGGATGTGATACATGTGATGTAGCAAATAGCTTTTTCCTTATTTTTTCAAGATCTGGGTTTTGTCACGAAATAGCTAAATGGGGAGATTATTAGTGTAAGTATTGTGTGATTGGCTTATTTCTGTATCAAAATATTGGGTTGCTTTTGTATGGGTAGTTTAGGTTCTTCATGTGGTCAACATTATGATCGTGATCGAAGACAAATTTCCCGGCATCCCAAGATCTTCAAGAGCCAAGCTTCAAAGGTATAATTACTCGACATGTTCTTTTAAGAAGATTAGGTGCACACACAATTCGTTTATATGTGTCCATTCATCGTTGAGCAACCTTGTGCACACACAAACAATTTGAATATGTGTGTCTCTGCATCGTTGTGCAACATTTATACATATACATTTGAAGAGCAAACAAACGAAGCCAAGTCCAAAGAATGTCGCTCATGTTGTGTTGCAGGGTGGAGACCGCAACAATGAAAGATGAAGCCAGCGAAGAACAAACCCAGAGGAAATCGTTACCAATGCGTCACTGGGCAACCACTGCAACATCCAAGGTGAAAGTTCCAGATCCAGATATCGCCCACAAGTTCACTAGCAAGGCAACCGTAAAAACTGAATAGAGATCTGTATAACTGTCTGTTGCAGTCAATGTTGTTGGGTCTAAAACCGCGACAATCGAGTTGAAACCCTTGCCACCTCAACAAATCTAGCGGTCACAAGCTTGCTTTTTGGAATAGTATATATACCCTTCTTAGATTCAATTGCAAAGATGTTTCCATTGACACCAAATTGGACCTACCTCACCATTTTCTGATCTTGTACTTATCTTTTCTGTCCAAAAACTCAACAAATCAAATCTAGATTACTTCCCCTTAATCAATCCTCTCTACCTACCTTTTATATATCTTCTATTTATCACTTTCCATTTGACTCCACCTCACTACACATCCTAAGCTTACAAGAGAGACTCATGGGTTATTTCTCTATATTTTACCTTCTTTCTGTGTTTATGAACATGTGTAACTAAATCCCCACTCTAGGGGATTGATGTGAGGAACTTTTGGACAATGGGTTTTATTTAGCTTTCAATAATATATTTGTACATTTATAGTTCTATTCACTTGCTTAATTAGATCTTATTCTTTAAGTGATTGAATTAAACATCACTCTTTAATTGCAATATTAGTAAGATAATTTGAGATAAAAATTGGTTGAGACTTGACACCCTTGATTGATTAGAGCTATAGTGAATATGATAGGTTTATTGGTGGGCATATCACCCCCGATTGCTTAGACCATCTGATCGTCACTAACTGATCTTACCATTATCCCCTTACTCTAAATATCATAGGTAAGGAATTTTGGTAAGAAGTGGTTTGGTTTAGTATCGACAGCCAAATCACACTTTCGAATGAGATCGATCCTTAATTGTGTGAATCGTGCATTAATGAAGCTATTTAAGCATTGCCTATGGTTCGATTATAACTCCATCAATTCCATAGACTTCTCTTAATTGCTTTAATCCATATTCTTATTTAGATTGTTGAGCTTCTTTTTTCCATTCCCTTTTATTTTACTTGACTTGCAACTTTACTTATCTTGTTATCAAACATCTATCTCCACCAACCATGATTTATCTTTTTATACATTTAGTTAGTTTAACTTAGATTAGAAAGCATTTCAACTATTCATCCCGATCCCTAAGGACGATCCATAGCTTGCCATTTATATTAATTTCATATTTAATTGTGGTTGCAAGCGGTAACAAACTTGGTTCTCTAAAGTAAAACATATCATTTTGACATGTGTGAATAGCCACTCGTCAAACCACGAAAACCATTCCAGTGGATTTTGCAGTCTAAGTGTCGTCATGGAGAATTATGGGTGCGACATTCCTTCTAGAGGATTTCACAGTTCAAGTGTCGTCTTAGACCATCGCGAAAAACCTTCTAGAGGTTTTCGCTGTCTTTGTGTCATCATGGAGAACTGGGACAAAATGGCGTGAAGTGTTCTCCAGTGAATTTTACGGTCATGACTTCATCATGATCCACCGTAAAAATGGGACCGCAACTTTCCAGCGACGTTTGAGTTACATTTGTTGTGGATGTATTTCGTCATAGTCAACCACGAAAATGGGACCGCAAAAAATAATTCTTTTTCAAAACAATGTAGTTTTGGGAGAACCCTCTAAATAGTCCAAGACACTTTCTTAGTGATAAAGAACTCTGAAATTCTGAGTTCTTAGAGAGAGGAAAGTTCTTGCAACCATTTGTGACTCTTCAAATCCCTATGCATTGCATTTAGGACTTCATCAAGCATGGATTTCTTATGCATCATCACTTGGTAGGTAAGAGCAAAATCCTATATCATTTATTGTTCTTCTCTTTAATTACCAAGACATTATCTTTAGTGCATTTTAATTAAGGCTTTAGTGACTGTAGGGGTTAGCTAATAACTAGAGTTGCTATGTTTATATATTCATACCTAGTTAAGCATTTAGTGTTAGTCTTGCACTTATTTGCATTGAGCATTCATTGACTGTTCACTGTAGACATTAATTCTATTCATTGAGTCCAAGTCTTGTGGCTACAAATGGTAGTTGTACAAGCAAGATAAGTCTTGCAACCAATGGTTTGTTGGCAAGCATCGTCAAGACCCCCTTTTAAAGGCCTGCAGGTAGAATAGGCTGAGTTACGATCATTGAGAAAAGTGACGGGAGATGTCAACTTAGGATGTAATCAAATATTCAATTAGTGGAGTTTCTATAACTAAGTAGCTAGTGAGGCTAGTCCCGTGGTTTTTCCTAGTTGGGGGTTTCCACGTAAAAATCAGATGTTCATTTATATTCCACAATTTACTTGATTTTTATTGTTTGTGTTGGTTTTGTGAGTTTAATTTTGATTAATCAAAAAGTTGGTAATTAATTTGATTAACCACTCATTCACCTCCACCCCCGATTGTTTAAACACATTTAGAGTTTATTTACAAGAAAAAAAATACCAAATTACATATCATTTTTATATTTCCTAAACTATCCTCACAAATATTATCTATTAAAATGTGAATATGTAAGAAATTGAAATAAACTTATTAATAAAATATTAACACAATAATGAATTAAAAATAATAAAAGATAGACAACATTAAATATGATATTTCATTCATTTTTTAATGTTACTTGCAACTTCGTGAAACCTCCTTTTGTAGGCTCATAATTTAATTATCATATAGTAGTTATAAACTTGAAAAAACTCTATCAATAAACTTGATAATAAATGGCGAAAGCTAAAAGATCATAAGTTACTTTGTGAGATTGGATGGACATTCACTTGGGTTATATTTCCATAACACTCCCCCTTAAATGTTAATTTTACGTTGAATATGCATTGTTAAACCTTTACTAGTAAAAACCATGGGGGAAAAAATACTAATGAAGGAAAAAGAGTATATTATTCATAAATATATATATATCAGGAAAATAATATTGGAGATGATAAAACCTACCTCATTAAAACATTACTAAATAGCACACAGAGACGTCTTTTGGGTGATGATAGGAAATAGAAGCTCGACCGATATTTTGAGCATAACAGTTTTTGAGTTGCGGCTCGATAGAGAGGATCTGGAACCCTTCCATGTACCACTAAAAGGATTCAGGGGGCGTAGAAGTAAGGCCTCTAGGGACTGTTGAAAATATATAATACGTGTGTCTAATTCAATCTAAATGAGGGGTGAATAGGTTGTTAATCGATTATTACCAATTTTTTCGATTAGTCAATGTTAGCATATAAAACCCAATTCAACAAACAATAAAAATCAAATAAAGTACGGAAATTAAAGAACACTTGATTTTTACATGGAAACCTTCAAGAAAAACCATGGTACTAGCCACGCTAGCCATTTAAGCCACAACAATCCACTATATGATAAGAGGGTTATACCCTCAAGTGATACACGGATTCTCACTCACGATAACCTCAGGTTATGGACACTACCACTCGCCACTCTTGGTTCAATCCAAGTAATATCCTCCGATCCACTACTCTTGGCATGAGCAACCCCAAATCTACCCGCATGCCTTTTATAGCGGCGCTTGACAATGCTTGCCAACTAACCCTTGGTTACAAGACTTCACTTGCTTGTGCAACTTTAACTACAAGCCACAAGACTTTGACTCATTGAAGAGAATTAAAAGTCTAGGTGTGAACATGTGAATGATGCTCAATTGCAATCAAGTGCTAGACTAACACAAAATGCTCAACTAGGGATTTAATGATACAATCAATGAATCCAAGTTGTCAATGTCTAAATGTAAAACATAAAGACTTAGCTAGATGTTATCAAGGACAAACAATCCTAGCTATCACACAAATCCTACATGCCTTACATGTAGTCTCAATTAGTTATGTAAAGATTTTCCAATAACCTAATTGTTAACAAATAACCTTAAATATTCAAGAGAGCTTAACTAGATTGTCAAACACAAATCTATCAATCTAGTTATCAATAAATCTCTCAAGAATTATCAAAGCTTAGCTATTTAGGTAAAAAAAACCTAATCAAATAAGTTATCACAATACAAACCCAATCATGTCATCATTCATCAATAAATGCATTCAATAAAAGATTTCTACAAATCATATGCAATAAAAATGAACTCTTGGACTTTAAAAACAATAAACAAAGATGAAATGTTTGTTCTTACTTACTAAATCAAGAATGATGAAGACCCATGGAAGATTGATGCATGAAAGATGTTAGATGCACATGGATTTTGGGTTTAGAGAGTTAAAGAACAACTCTTGAAGCTTCTCTCTCTAGGGGAACTCTTCCTCACTCTAAAATATGAATTTTGGAGTTCTAGGTCTACTAAAGGAATAAGAGAAAGCATATATAATAGGGGAAGACGAAACTACATCGTTTTGGAAAACTGCCAAGAAAAACCCGTCCAATGCGCTAGTTGTTAGACACAGGACCAGCACACATCCTCTACTTGACTTGCATGGGTGCTGTGCTGGTCGAGTAGCGCACGACCAACGTATTAGCTAGTACTACGTGGGTAAGGTGACTAGCACACCAAGACCTGGAAAACCAACCCCGAGTGCACTACACTAGTAGTGTGTGGGAAGAGACCCGTGCACGCACTAAAAACAAGCACACCAATGTGCAAGCGTATACGTTTTTGATCAAACAAACGGAAACGAATTACATAACACACAACCAAACTTAAGTCTAAGAATGAAGTGCAAGTGTGATGGGTGTAAAGGATGCACATAAATAAATAATTTGAACACAAATGTAAGATGAACAAGGCATGCATGAAGTGTGTGTGTGTACTTAAACTCTTCAAGAATCAAAATCAAGTGTTATACCTTTTAAAGCCCTTGATCTTGAAGTCATGGAGACATTTGGGAACTTACCTTGATAATCATCAAGAGGACTTAAGCTACCCATTACACAATCATCCACAATGTGGTTTGTCATGAAATAAGTCAATAGCAAAATAGAGGTCCTTACAATTATAAAACTACCAATCAGGTTCGATACAGTGCCATGCCGGAAGACAGTTCTGCTCGACTTTATGGTGGTTGATATCAAAAATTGGTCATACAATGCACGACTCGGTCGACCTTTCCTAAACAAAGCCCGAGCAATCACTGCACTCTATTTCACCATTCATTTGGATCTTATGTGTATAATATATATATATATATATATATATGTGGTGAAATGATCTTAGTTATATCACCTTTAATATTGCATCCTTTAATATGTGTAATGCAAGTATTGCATCCTTTTCATATGTGTAATGCAAGCAGTAATATCTTCATATAATATTATCGGACTATTTTTTATCGAAGATAATCCACATGATTCCTGAATATGTTGTATCATTGATCTTAATCAAATACACTCTCTACTAGCTTCATGAACTACATTAATTATATTTACAATCATTTATAAAAGAGGGTCTGGATACTACACTCACATTGGTATGGTAGAACCAAAAATTGAACCATTTTTTGATGTGAGAGTGGTTCCTAAAATTCAAAGTGGTTTCCAAATTGAACCTTGAGTAGTTTCCAGATTTTGATTCTGCCATACCCATGTGGGTATAATAGTCAAGCCCTTATAAAGAAATACCTTAATAAGCACTTTTACGAAAATGATTTATCATGTGTGGTGTGTCCCTAAAACAAATATAAAAGATCCTAAAGTAAAAAATATCTTTTTAAGTGTAATAGTAGCAACCGTTGTTGTTAGTCTTCTTTGAAGGGAAAAATAAATTTTATTCGGCCCCTATTAGAGCATCTCCAATGCAAAAGTGGTTTGCATACCGAAAATCGTTGATATTGCAACAATGTCAAAAGACTTGCTCCTTATATGACATAAAAATAGACTTGATAGACAATCAACTCAAAATTGGTCTCCAATCCTTTTGTTTAAAACACATTTATTTTTAATGATATGTCCAATTTTTTTTTTTCGTTTTTTTTTTCTTACCCAAAATAGATGAAAAATTAATGTCAACTTTAAATACTTGCTGAGTCGACTGAAAAAATAGTTGTGTAACAGACCTTCTGAAAGCAGACAGTCATGTTAACGATGTCTAATATTTTTTTTACCACATCAGTAAGAGGTTGAGTATGCACAACTAACAGTATTGGAGATACATTTTTTAATAGACTGACTATTTATCCTATGTGACATTTTTTTTTTCACAAGTCACTCTTATATTAAAGATGATCGTAATGGGAAAAGAAACATCTTTATTCGTTGTCATTAGTGTGTTACATAATTAATTATTTTTATAAAAGTTCTTTCAAACCTACATTTATAGGTCCTTTTAAAGAACTCAAAATATAATACATACGACAAAAAAAAATTACTCTAAAATATATTTCATATATATTTTTAATTGTATAATTGTAGTTTTTTTAAATAAAAAAAAATTGGGAAGAGAATATTTGAATTTGGAACATCAACTTCTTTAGAATTTGCACGTTAACACCAAGTTATTTTCGTCGACCACACTCAATTGTAGTTAAAACTAATTAATTGGCTATGATATTATTTTAGGCTTTTAGGGCATGTTTGTTTTCATATACTACATTAGAGATTTAAAATGTATTAGATAATACAACACAAGTGTTTGGGAAGTCTTATTGTATTGCAATAAATAATGTGAACAGAGATTCTAATACAACAAACACACCACTATCTAATACATAGAAAATGGGTGGGTTTATATTGTATTAACAAGTGATTTTTTTTTTTCAAATCAAGTTATAAAAATATGGGTGAAATCCATTTTAATCCCTCTAGTTTGACCTATTATACAAACTGGTCTCTCGGTTTTCAGTATTATCCAGTTAAGTCCTTCTGTTAAGATTTCCGTTAGAAAAGTGAAATCTGACAGGATCAGAGGGTCAAATGACCCTGCTGCCCCTGATTAAAAATAAAACAAACAAAAATGTGAAAACAAATAAAACAAATAAAATTAAAAATTAAAAATTATATAAAACTAATTAAAAACAATAATAAAAATCTCTCTCTCTCTCTCTCTCTCTCATTCATCATCAACATCAAAGCTTTTTTTATTTTTATGTGTTGCCTGATTTCAAAATTAAATTCGAACCAAAATCACAAATAATCATCTTTAACCAGTTCTAGGTTCCCTCAACCAGTTCAAGGTTCCCACAACCATTAAAATCCTAGAAGATGTGGAAATCTGGAAATCTGGAAAATTTTCCAGATTTTACATTCAAAATTAAAAAAAAAAAAAAAAATTTAAAAGATTCAATCTCCATCCCAAAATCCTGCCACCACCACCACGGCATCACACAACAACCCACACCAAACACAAACCCAAACCTAAACCCAAAATATACGAATTAATTGAACTAATACAAATACTTTGCATCAAACAGAAGATGAAATATAAACACAAAAATAATCATTTTAAAAAGGTTTCATCAAAGATATAGAAACCAAAAAAGAAGATAAAACATATTGAATCAACCCTTGAAACTGGAAATATAGAGTGAAGACCGTTTAATCAATTCCTAAAATCAAAAATTGAAGAATATGCAAGCACTGTCACGCAAACAATTACTTGGCCACACCGCCAAACGCCATCCCCAACACACCCAAACCTAGAAACCCATCAATCAAGCCTGATAACAACCCAGAAACCCATCAACCAAACGCATCAATCAACCTCTCAAACACTGGCGTTTGGCATCCCTTCTCTTCTCTCTCTCTCTCTCTCTAACAATCACTCAAACATCAACCTTTCAAACACCACCACCATCAAAGACAAAATTCGAACTTGAAATAGAACCCATCTTAAAAAAAAAAAACACTATACTCTACCAATAAAACCCGAAAACCCGAAAACCCAAAACACAAACATAAACCACCCAAAAAACAACCACAAACCATCGGGAGAGAAATGGAGAAGAGAAAGAGAGCCGCGTGAATGTAGAGGTCGATGGTGGCGATGAGACGGTCGAGGCGACTTTCCGTTTATGTCATAGCCAACCGTCGACTTTCCGGTGACAGTTTGGATGTTTTGGCGGCGGCGTATGAAGAGAGAATGGAGAAGAAGACATGAGAGAATGGGGAGAGAGAAGAGAAAGTTAGGGTTTAATAATCAATTGGTTTTTTAGTTTTATTTTATAATTATTTAATATTACTTTATTATTATTTTTAACGTAAATCTTTTATTAAAAAATTTTAGTTTGTTTTTAAAATTTTCAATTATAAATGTCTTGGTAGGGTTTAGTTTAATTTTTAATTTTTTTATTTTATTTTTTAAAATATTATTTTTTTAATTTTTTTTAATTGAAATTATTAATTTTAACCTTGCTTTTACCATTATACCCTTAATGATCTGACGGAACCCTAACGGAATTGGACGGCAGGGACTGAAATACTAATTTTTGGAAACTAATGGGACCTATCAAGATAAAGTTGAAAACTGGGGTACCAATTTGTGTAATAGGTCAAACTAGAGGGACTAAAATGGATTTCACCCTAAAAATATTAATATAATTATATAGAATATTAAAAATATTAATTAAATTAATAATATAAATAATTATATATAATATTAAAATTATGTAAATTATTGAAAACCTAAATAAAATATTAAAATTTAATTATAATATGATTTTAAAATAATTTATTTAAATAAAAATAAAATATGCTTATACATCAATCATTGTGTAAACTTTATACAATCTAATATAATATATTATCAAACGCATGATTATACAAATATAATTATGTCTAATCCAATTCTATACATTACGTACAATACAATATAGTACAATACAGTACAATACACCAAACATACGTTTAGTATACCTACCTTTTTACTTCTCTCTTTTCACTTATATTCATAGTATACCTTACTACTGGGAAAATTGATAAATAAGTTTTTCATCGAATTGCCAATTCTATGGAAGACCTTTTAAGAGCATCTCCAATGCTATTATGCATTTGGAGAAAATTGAGTGTCGCATAGGATAAAGATTAAAAAAGTTAGAAAAACCCTCTCTAATGTTATTTTCTAAGTTGAATATGGAGATGATGTGGCCAAAAAAAAGTTAGAGAATATGGAGTTGAGTTTCTAAATCTAGAAACTCTTCTATAAATGATGACTAGGATTTCTATTTCTTTCCACCAATAAAATTAAAACTTTCAACTCTTTCCACTAACAAAATTAAACCTCATTTAATTGTAAAATAAAATAGGAGAGAGAGTGTAATAATTATTTTATTATTATTGGACTTAAAATGAATGCATATTTGACTTTAGATAATAGCATTGGAGATGTGGATATGTATTTCTCTAAAAAAATTTCAAAAGTGGACCCATAATAAATAGAAATACTGATGTGGCACTATTTAAAAACCCAAAAAATACATATTTACATTGGATGTGAGGAAAACAATGAAAATGATTGTTTCGGTTTCAATTACTGTATGAAATAAAAGAACTTCATAAATTAAACTCACTTTATTGAATAATTAAAAAAAAAAAAAAAAAAAAAAAAACTTTCTTTTTCTAGAAATATGTATTGAAATTTAATTAGCCGAACTCATAATGAATTGGGACCCTTGATCATGTGTATCACACCGACTCAATTGAAGTTGTATTGTCTTTTATGTTGACATCTTTCTTTATATATTATGTATCTTGTGTGCTATACCTGAGTTGTAAGTCAATTTTTGGGTAACTTATTGTCCTTGCAAGCCTTGGTTTGAATAAATTGTTGTAGCAAAATTTGGTGAAATTTAGGCAGTGACTCTCACTGGTGTAATGCAAAAATGTCGGGTCAAGGTTTTTCAAAACCTAACTTGATTAGCAATCTACAAGCACGGTTTAAAAAACTTCTATTATAAAGAATGTATGTACTCACATTTTATGATTTTATAGATAAATGTGAGACTCGATCCTCTATTACAAATGTAAAGGAATTGAAATTGCACAACCATTTATGTTATGAGTGGATGAGTAACGCACTAAAAATTTTAGTTTAATCCATGATTAAATTTATTGGAAATGACAATTTTCTAATATTGTTTGGTGATAAAAGACACTCGTTCAGCTTAACAATATCTTAAGTTCGAGTTGTTGCACCGCTAGTAATATGTTAATATGTTAATATGTATATATAGTGGTTTAACTATTTGTAAACTAAATTTGAAATTTTTTCAAATACTTTAACTATTTATTTTTTTCATTTGTCCTTTTCTTTTTTTACCCTTTTCCGATGCTTTATATTTAACAAAATTAGGAAAAAAAAAAAAAAACATTTATAATGCTTAAAAAAATTTCAATTTTGGTTTACAAGTAGATTTCATTGAAATTATCATCTATAAAAAAAATTCATATTAAATTTCATTCAAATCGATATATTTCTTGAGGGTCCTTACTTTATGTTAAAATAAGAGATCCTTATAAGAAAACCACTATATATATAAGGTCATTTTTTAGTCAAGACGACCTTGAAAAGAATTTGAGAACCATCCTTTTCTAACGTTAATGACTGTTACATAGCTTAAACAGAAAGTTTTGCTTAGCTTAGTAACATTACAGAATCAACTTTGTAACATTGCAAAAGGACTGTCTTGAAACTCTTTATATATACATATATATATATATATATATATATATTAGTTTTTCTCTCCTCATGACCAAACTGAATTTTTAAGATTATGACGTGATTTGTGAGTCATTGATTAAGTTTAAAAAGACTTTGATTAAATTGAAGTATATTAATTTAATGGTTGATAATTGTGGAACTGATATAAATAAAATCAGTTCGTCCTAATGAGCGAAAGACTATATATATAAATATATACGGTCTCGTTCTGTTCAGTGCGTACTGATGTAACTACATCAATACCAATGTATGTAGACCATAAATTATGAAGAAGTTTTGACAAGTGCATACACTTTGAGTCAAAGTATATAAATTTAATAGTTCACATCCAACGCACTGATGAAGTTATATTAGTATGTAATGACTTGAACATCTCTCTCTTTGTGTATATATATATAAATAAAGAATTGACAACCAATCTAAATTGTTCTTGAAAAGCTTTGTTGGTAAGAACTTATAAGTAATGTTATTATTAACTTAACAATTTTGATTTAAATATGTGACTCAATATTTATTCATCTATATGCTCCATTTACTTTTAGTTTAATTTATTTTTTTGAAAGGAAACGTTATTATTAAACCAACCAAAGAAACTCATAAAACTGGATAATCATTCAACAGAAACCTCTCCATGCAAGGAGGGTAATCCTCTATTCAAAACTGGTCTGCCACAATTTTGACAGCCAATTTGGAAAGAGTATGGGCAACAAAATTTACCTTCCTAGAAGCAAAATTAATAGAACAATTCGGAAAGGCCCGAAGGCGAGACAATATATCATCGATAACCAACCCTATATTAGCAAGTGACGTGCATCCCTCATTAATCAAACTCACCACACCAAACGTATCCGACTCGACAACGAACAGAAATAGACCTGTATCAACCGCAAAAATAATGGCATGTAACACAGCCACTGCTTCTGCTATCAGAAGAGAATAAGCTTCCACTCACTATGCACCAGCTGCCATAACCTAACATAAGTGATTAAAAATGGCAAACCCCAAACATATAACACGATTTCGTGTATCAATGGACGCATCGAAGTTAACCTTGTAGAAGCCCTTCGACGGAGGCTTCCATCTGATAGCACTCGGCTCCACCAAGTTCAGAAGAGACTTGTCCTCAACAGTAGCAGCTTGGTAACTTTCTAGAAAATCTAACGACCATTCGTAAATAACTTCCCTTCTTTGAGGACCCGACCCAATGTCCAAGGAATTGTGTAATAACCAGACACGCCACATAATGACACAAAACCAAAGTCAGATCTCCAGTGCTCAAGAGCCGAAAACAATTCCATAGGAACTCTGCACACTGAATTCTATCATCAAACTTCATGCCTTTCATAAAAACACAACCATGCTTGATCTTCTTCAGGCTTGGGCAGCCCCAAAGAGCGTGGGAAGTCGTCTCAAAAAATAAATGTATGGATGTTAAAGTCATGAATTCAAATAAATAAAAAAATTAGTTAATATAACCTGATCCAAACTCTATTTATGAAGAAAAAAAAAATACTTCTTAAAGCCTTCATTTTTAAAAAAATTAATCTTGAAGGAATCCTTAAATGGACAAAATTCTACCAAAAAAGGGAGAATTAAGTTCTAGCGCAATAAGTGGGTGCACTCTCCTTCTTCCTTTAGGTGTGAGGATGTCTTTGCTTGGGCTTCTAGTTTTCTTCGGGACTTTCGTAAAGCCAATTTGGAGGTTTTTCCTTCTCAACCTTCTCCTTCTTCTGAGATGGCTAGTAAATGGTGCACTCCTTCTGCTGGAGTTTACAAAATAAACACTAATGCTACTATCCAAGAGAAGGACCGGCTGGTTGGTTCTGGTGTGATCATTCGTGATTTTGATGGTAAGGTTATAAATGCTTCTATGCATAAGATTGCTGCTTGCTTCTCTTCCTAGGTGGCTGAAGCTTCGGCGATTTTGAGATTCCTTCAGCTTGCTGTTGATTCCGGATTGATGCATGTTGTTTTGGAAAGTGATGCCAAGTGGGTGGTTGACTTGATTAATTTTGATGGTGGTTCCTTTGCTGAGGTTGCTGAGGTTGGTGTTTCCATTTCTTCTGTGCCTAGGTCTGCTAATCAGGTTGCTCATACTTTAGCTAAGTTGGCCTTATGGGTTGTAGGAGGGCAAGCCTCTATCCAAACACAATTGTCAGCTGACAATTGTGTTTGGCTGGAGGCTTGCCCTCCTTGCGTGGATGTTGTTATTTTGGAAGATTTTCTTCCTTAGTTCTTTCTTATTGAAGTCTTACTCAAAATAAAATAATAATAATAATAATAATAATAAAGGAGAATTAAGTTCTCCACCTAGCAAGAACTTAATTTTTAATTTATGTCCACGTAACTTAATAAAAAAAAAAATTAATATACTTGGTAATCACAAATTAAAATTTAAGTTGTATTTTTATCGTTGAGATTTCTGATTAGTAAATGTTTTCTTAAACACAGTTCCAAACTTAAAAAAGGTAAAAAGTAAAAATATATATATATGGGCTGGGTAGATCGTTGGTGGGCTACAAGGCCCAATTGGAGTACCGAAACAACCCTGTCCAAGTAAACATAAATGCATAACGTTATCAAGAAATTAATAAATAAAATAAAAGCATTTTTTCCATCGTAAAAAAAAAAAAAAAAAAACCATTTCCTACTACTAAAAAAAAAAATGTTTCAAAGAAAAAAGGAAGGGAAGGACACAACGACAGCTCATGCCTGAAAAACTTCCCCAACCACATGCGACAAAAACTGACATGTAATGACGAAACTGACCCTCGACTTTTGAAGCCCGACCCTAATCTGTTTTTTAACTGGCGACTCTCACACATTTTGTTCCCACGTCATATAAAAAAAATCGCCTGAGCAACCACTGAAATTACCTTTGTACCCTTTCGACATTTCACGAATTTCGAAAACCAAGGGTAAATGCGTCATTTCCAACAAGAGTACTAGATTTACTGTTAGATACACGACAACTACAGGTTGGTTGGTTCCCACGTACAGTAAAAACAACAATTCAATCTTTTTGATTTCGGTAGTTGAATCTCGATCGTTGGATCCGATCAACGGTGGAGCTCGTGAAAAGACAATGGACCCTGTCGTACAGTACCATACAGTGTGTACAGCAATAAATGTAAAATATTTAGGAAGGAGAAAAACGAATCTAAAGTCGTGGAGCGTGGTTTGCACGCGCCTGTTCAGGTTCACAAGGAGTTGGTAAAATGAGATTTGTTTAATTGATTGTCGCTTACCAAACGCACTGGTGCGATTGGGCCACAGTTGATTGGTGCGTGGTGTACACGCTCTACGATGGAGAGTGGGATATAGAGACGAAACAATAAATTTTTTGGGTCAGTATTTGGGACAGTCTTTTTGATACACGAGCGCCAATAACAGTGTAAGGACAGTCTTACCCATTCCAATATAAAAAAATTAAAAAAAAAAAAAAATTAGTTTCAATAATTTCAGGACACATAAGAAAAACAAATTTGGTGTATTTTTTTCTCTAATCTACGAGGTCCCTTTGTTTCGTTCTATTGTATTACATTAGTTAATACATTATATTTCGTAATATTAGATTGTATTGTATTAGAAAAAAAGAAGCTTTTATTTTTCAACAAATATAAAATGTTAATAAAATATGTATTACGTTGTTAATATATTTTTTTTATAATTTTAAAATTATATAGGAAATATTTATTTTATTTATAAAAATATTATTTATTTAAATTTTTTACTTTAATTAAAATAAATATTTATTGATTTTTATATAAAAATATTTATTGATTTATTAACTTTTTTAAAATTATAATTTTATAATATAATAAGATATAATAAAGTCATATATGAATACAGTGTATCACTAAACACAGATTTGTATTAATGATAATAAAGTCCAATACATTCTAATACAGTGTGCCAAATGAGCCCTGATTAAACAAACTAAAAAAAAAAAAAAAAAAAAAGGGAAATACAAAGATAATGTAAATGATGTATCAAGTGATTTATGTTATCATATAAATCATCAAATGAATCAAATGCGTGGTAAATAATAATAATATAAGAACAAATTATTTTTCATATTGTGGGTTGTGCATCATTAATGTCTAAATAATGTTGGAATTAAATTGATTTGTTGAGGCTAATGATTTAAATCAAGGGTGATTCTATTGCCACCCACAAAATATTTCTTTACACTTTTTTTTTTTTTCCTTACTACACCCATATTAAAAAATTAAAACTATTAATTTTACTTCCTACACCCTTTAAAATACCAAACTATCCTTTAAGTATATATATTTTTTAAAACATATTTTTTTTCATTACACCCATTTGCTTCAACCAATGTAAAAAGAAAAAAAAAATCCTTGTATTTGCTGTTTCTTGTTTCTTCTTTTATAAAAAAAGAAAAAAAATATATATCGATTCTTCATTTCCTTTAACAAATATTATAGAATTTACTCAATAAAAAAATATATAATATTCAAATAAAACTCTACAACTAAGATTTATTTGGACAAAAATAAAATACAAATTCAACTCTAAAACTAAGCATAATTTTTTTTTATTATTATTTGCGAAATCAATGTATTGAATTATTTAAAAAATCATGAAATCATAATTGTTTACACACTTAATTATCATCATAGAAAAAAAAAAAAACCAACAATAATAATTAAACCGTGTATACTTGATCGAGTTCACTTAAAAAAAAAAGTTCTTTAACTGTAACAATTTTTTATTCATTGACAAAACAATAATAAAAATGAAATTAAACAGACATATGGGTTTGATTATACATTCTTTGTTCATACATTCTTTGACTATATGTGAAAAGAAAATAATTATTTTCTGATTGATGTTGGGTTTGATTAATTATATACTATTATGGTTTATGATAGATTGGGTATTCAACTTATGTGTGTAGAAAATAAATTTAATTTAATATTATAAAGCCATGTGTTTTTAAGTAATTAAATGTAAATATATTTTAGAAATAAAAAAGTTTTATTAAAACATGGATGTAGAAAGATATTTTAAGGGTGGAAATAGAGTCACCCTAAATCAAAATGCAAAACATTTTTATTTTTATTTTTTTATAATATCTATTAAGTCAAAATCATGTATTTTTTAAAAAACTTTCACGATTAATAGGATTTGAGCTGCTGACTCGTGAGTCATTTACCTAAGTCCTAAGCTCGTCTATCTACCAGCTGAGCTACGTCCCTGTTGGCAACACAAAACATTTCAATTCTATCTCATTTGAGATTTAAAAAAAAAAAAAAATTAAACATGTAAATGAATTTAATAAAGTTTCCAATGTGTGATGTTTCCATAGTCGATACAATTCTGTGTTAAGCTAATTTCACTCGTAATATGTTATTGTTAGTTGAATGAAACTAACACATATTCTCTTAACTAAAGGTGACGTGTATCTCCGTTTCCACATTAATAATGGAAGTTCGAGTGACGCCTTCCATATTATACAAGTATATGCAAGGATTGAAAAAACCAACCCATCATTAATTGAGTGAAACAAAACCTTGGATGTATCATCATATATAGGGTTGGTTCATCTTTGATACGTGCATGAGCGGTTCATGCATGGTGCCACTACAATTGTGGATCATGTGACTTCATGAGTTCATTGACTACATTAGTGGAACATGCCATGTATATTTTAGTAGTGGCCTTGGTGGTTGCCTTGACAATTGAGTCAATAAGATATTTACAATTCTGTGTTATGGTAAGTGGAATAATGGTATAATTGTGCTACAAGTTAGCAGCCACTTCCTTTATTCATGCGTCTGTAATGTTGACTATCTATTGTAATTGGCTTATAAATAGCAAAGGGCAATATCAATAATGGCATCGAAAATATTATGCAAATTTACCTCTCTTTGTCTCCTGTATTTCTCTCTATCTTCTTTATCTCTCCTCTGCTGCTTCTATGTATTTCAAAGTCTTAAATACTTTTCTAAATTCACCCTATGTACTTTCCAGGATTGAAAAAATACATATCAATGGTATCAGAGCCGTTCGGTTCCTTGGATGCTGAGTTCCGCAATGAGGTTTATGAAACTCTGGCTCGTAATGAGTCCATATTTGACATCCTCAACAACAAAATCAACCAAATCCATGACATCCTCAACAACAAAATCAACCAAATCCATATCAACCTTCAAACCGTTTTGACTGAACTCCGAGCCCTACGGGTTAACCGTTAAGGTAACACCGTCGAGAAGGAGCTCACCCAACCATCTATCCCAGTAGAAACCGTCCACAATCCCACCATTCCTCCACCAACCCAAGTTTTAACCATTCATATAACTCCCACCACTGCCCATACCTCTCCAACTGGAACCACCATTCCCAACCCCAAATTCGACCGGCACACCCGACACAAGCTACCCTTTCCCAGGCTTGGTGGAGACTTTCTAACTAGATAGATCAACAACAAGAAGGTTGAACTTCCGACCGACCTATTCAGAATTTATCCTTGCGGACAAGGATAATTTGGGATGGATGGAATAATACGTGCAAGAGCGGTTCATGCATGGTGCTAATACAATTATGGATAGTGTGACTTCATGGTTCATGGACTACATTAGTGGAATGTGCCATGTATATTTTAGTAGTTGCCTTGGCAGTTGAGTCAATAAGATATTTACAATTTTGTGTTAGGGTAAGTGGAATAGTGGTGTAATTGTGTTGATACAAGTTAGCAGCCACTTCCTTTATTTATGCGTTTGTAATGTTGGCTATCTATTGTAATTGACTTATAAATAGCCAGGGGCAATATCAATAAAGGCATCAAAAATATTAAGCAAATTTATCTCTCTCTCTCTCCTGTATTTCTCTGTATCTCCTGTATCTCTCCTCTGCTCTTTATATGTATTTCAAAGTCTGAAATACTTTTCTAAATTTACCCTATGTATTTTTCAGGATCAGAAAAGTACATATAAATCTTCTGCTCTAATTTTGCTATTCGATTAAGAGGAAAATAACACCACACATCAGATGTGTTGTAGCTTCTCTGTGGGTTGAGACATAAAATTGAGATCCTTAACATTATTGTTTAAGATTATAATTTATATCAACTTGGGCTTATAAAAATTAGATTGAGAATTGTGGGAAATAGAAAAGGGTGCAATTAAAATTTGAGATTAAAAAAGAAAACGAGAATTGCAGTTGCTAATTTGCTATAATAGTTAGGAAAAAATGAAGCACAATCGTTTGATAAAATGCATGAAAGAAGACAAGGGTGCAGGCATAAATACAAAAATGAGCAAACAAAATGTAAACGAGAAATTAAACACATGAAGGGTATTTGCTCTCATGTAGCTTCCTTTGTTACTACTCATTTTATTAGCTTTTATAATTGTCAGACAATGGAGTGCTTCTAATAAAAAGCATTAAAAGACAAAAATCATGTTAGATTAATCCTCGTGAACAAAAAGACCCCCCTATTTAATTTTATTTAATTAAGAGATGGAATCTCCCATTAATTGACAGTGATGGATCAATCGTTGATCACACGTACGCTCAATAAAGCTAGAGAGACAAAGACACACTTGTTTCTTGAGAGATAAAACTATATTCAATTCAATTAATTAATACTCCTACCTATGAATGTGTTTGAGAGACAGCAAAATTACTTTATAAGTAAATTCAGAGATCTTGAAACCAAATTTGTGGGAAAAATTGCACCATACATTTTTCCTACCATATGGTAAAATTCTTCACGCAATAGGATCGTAATGGAAAATAAATGGTGTATCCAAGTTTTTCTCCGATTTGTTTCATAATTTCATTCAACTAACATGTAACAAATAATTAATCAAATGAAACTTTTTTATTATATTAATGAGTTGATATAGTTGTAATCCTTAATTTATAAATCCAACGCATTAATATGATTGAAATTTTAGATTTCAAATGTTACCTTTTTCTTATAACTCTTATATTACGTATTATAAATGTTCAATTAAAAAGACACCGAAAATAAAACTATCACATCACAAAATTGGATACAAATAATCAAAGTTGAGATTAAAGTTGAGATTCAGAATTTAGTATTACTTTATAGATATGAGAGAAAGAGAGAGAAAAGAAGAAGCAAGAAATGAAACCTATATATGGATTAAAGAATTTAATCCCATTGCTAATCTCATGTTCTTTGAAAACTACCTAGAAAGACAAACACATAATTTTATAAGATTAAAGAAATCAGTGAAGAGAGAGAGAGAGAAGAGTGTGTCACATGGCATGTGAGCAACAGCTGTGTCCACTCCTCTCAATTTGATAAATACCCTTCTCACCTTCCTGCTCCGTCTTTTGACTCTCTCGACTCTCTTCTTCTTCTTCTTCTTCTTCTTCTTCTCAAACTCTATTTCTTGTATAATAAACCAGAAATTTATCTAAGAACAAACAAACCCACTTTTATTTTTCTCTCAAAACAGAGCTCTCTGTACCTCTCTCTCTCTCTCTCTCTCTAATGGCAGAGCCAAAACCCTGAAAGCTTTAAGCTTTTTTATTTTCCTCTCTTTTGACTCAAAAATGAAACCTTTATTTAGCTTGAAGAGCTCTCTCACTCTCTTCTTCCTTCTCTCTATCACTTCTCTCTCTCTCCAAGCCTCCACAAACAGAGACGCTCAGCAATTGATAAGCTTCAAAGCTTCACTGCCCAACCCTGTCCCTCCAGTGTTTCAAAACTGGGTTTCAAACCAGAACCCATGTGACTTCTCTGGTGTTTCATGCAAAGCCACCAGAGTTTCCTCTATAGACCTCAGTTTCACTCACTGCAACACTGATTTCCACCTTGTCTCCACCTATCTACTGACTCTTGACAGTCTTGAAACTCTCTCTTTGAAAAACACCAATCTCTCTGGCACTATTTTGCTCCCAGTTGGATCTAAGTGCAGCCCAGTTTTGAGCTCATTAGATCTATCTCAAAATAGCATATCTGGTCCTTTGTCTGATATTTCCAACTTGGGTTCTTGTACAAGCTTGAAATATTTGAATCTTTCAAGTAACCAACTTGTCTTTTCAGGGAAGCAGTCAGGTGGTGGTTTTAAGCTGAGTTTTTTGGAGGTTCTTGATCTTTCTTTCAATAAGATTTCAGGTGCAAATGTTGTTCCTTGGATTCTATATAATGGGTGTGATGAGCTGAAGCAGCTAGTTTTGAAGGATAACAAAGTTACTGGTGATATAAACGTCTCCAAGTGCAAGAATTTGGAGTTTTTAGATGTTTCTTCAAACAATTTCTCTATGTCTGTTCCTTCTTTTGGTGATTGTTTGTCTCTGGAGTATCTTGACATCTCTGCTAACAATTTTAGTGGTGAAATATGGCGTGCAATTTCAGGTTGTGAGCACTTGACCTTCTTGAATCTTTCAAGCAACTCGTTTTCAGGTCCAGTTCCTGTGTTGTCAGCTTCGAATTTGAAGTATCTTCTCCTAGCATACAATGGATTCCAAGGAGAGATTCCTCTGCATCTTGCTGGTTCTTCATGTCCAAGTCTTGTCAAGCTTGATCTTTCTTCAAATCAACTGTCTGGTACGATTCCAAGTAGCTTCAGTTCTTGCTCTTCATTGGAATCTTTTGATATATCTAATAACAACTTCTCTGGTGAACTGCCAATCCAAACTTTGTTGAAACTAAGTAGCTTGAAGGAGGTGGTTTTGTCTTTTAATTTTTTCACTGGTGCTTTGCCTGAATCTCTGTCAAATCTCACCACTGTGGAGACCTTAGATCTGAGTTCAAATAATCTATCTGGGCCAATTCCTGCTAATCTATGTCAAGACCCTAGAAACAGCTTGAAAGAGCTTTTTCTTCAAAACAATCTCTTAACTGGGTCCATTCCTGAGACTCTCAGTAACTGTTCTCACCTAGTTTCACTCCATTTAAGCTTCAATCATTTAACTGGAACTATTCCTTCTAGCTTGGGGTCTCTCTCCAAGCTCAAAGATTTGAAGCTCTGGTTGAATCAGCTACATGGAGAGATCCCTCAAGAGCTTGGTAACATTCAGACCCTGGAAAATCTTATTCTTGACTTCAACGAGTTATCGGGGACGATTCCTTCTAGTTTAAGCAACTGCACAAACTTGAATTGGATCTCATTGTCCAACAATCACTTGACTGGTGAAATTCCAAGTTGGATTGGTCAGCTTCCGATCCTGGCGATTCTCAAGCTCAGCAACAACTCCTTTTATGGTAGGATTCCACTGGAGCTTGGAGATTGTCGTAGCTTGATATGGCTGGATCTTAATACCAATTACTTGAATGGGTCCATCCCTCCAGCATTGTTCAAGCAGTCAGGCAAAATCGCTGTGAATTTTATCGCTGGGAAGAGGTATGTGTACATAAAAAATGATGGTAGTAAAGAGTGTCATGGAGCAGGAAACTTGCTTGAATTCGCAGGCATTAGACGTGAGCAATTGAACAGAATTTCCACCAGGAACCCCTGCAACTTCACAAGAGTGTATGGAGGTCACACTCAGCCCACATTTAACAATAACGGGTCGATGATGTTTCTTGATATTTCTTACAATATGTTGTCGGGTAGTATTCCGAAGGAGATAGGCTCTATGTCATATATCTATGTCTTGAATTTGGGCCATAACAATCTCTCTGGTGCTATTCCAACAGAGGTTGGTGACTTAAGAGGTCTCAACATTCTTGACCTCTCCAACAATAGGCTTGAAGGGTTGATTCCATCTTCCATGGGTTCTCTTTCCTTGCTTTCAGAGGTTGATCTGTCGAACAACTATCTCACCGGGATGATTCCTGAAATGGGTCAGCTCGAAACTTTCCCGCCTAGCAAGTTTATGAACAATTCAGGCCTTTGTGGTTTACCACTCCCTAAGTGTGTAAGCGGTTCAGGGTCGAGTGCAGATTCTCAGCATCAGAAATCTCGTAGGAGACCAGCTTCTGTTGCGGGGAGCATTGCCATGGGGTTGCTGTTCTCACTCTTCTGCATCTTTGGTTTGGTCATAGTCACCATAGAAATGAGGAAGAGGAAGAAAAAGAAAGATTCAACTCTTGATGTGTATATTGACAGCCGCTCACATTCAGGCACTGCTAATACGAGCTGGAAGCTAACCGGAGCTCGTGAAGCATTGAGCATCAACCTTGCAACATTTGAGAAGCCTCTTCGAAAGCTTACATTCGCGGATCTTCTTGAAGCGACCAATGGCTTCCACAATGACAGTCTTATAGGCTCTGGTGGTTTTGGGGATGTGTACAAGGCTCAACTGAAAGACGGAAGCATTGTAGCAATCAAGAAGCTAATACATATCAGTGGACAAGGTGATCGAGAATTCACAGCCGAAATGGAAACCATTGGGAAAATCAAGCACCGGAACCTTGTGCCTTTGTTGGGATACTGCAAGGTAGGGGAAGAGCGGCTCCTGGTTTACGAGTACATGAGGTATGGAAGTTTAGAAGACGTTTTACATGATCAAAAGAAAGATGGGATCAAGTTGAATTGGACTGTAAGGAGAAAAATTGCAATTGGGGCTGCAAGAGGACTAGCTTTTCTTCACCACAATTGCATCCCACACATCATTCACAGGGACATGAAATCGAGCAATGTCCTACTTGACGAAAACCTGGAGGCCAGAGTCTCTGATTTTGGAATGGCAAGACTTGTGAGCGCAATGGACACGCATTTGAGCGTCAGCACACTAGCAGGCACACCCGGTTATGTCCCTCCTGAATACTACCAAAGCTTTAGATGTTCAACAAAAGGCGATGTTTACAGTTACGGAGTAGTTTTGCTCGAGTTGCTAACGGGGAAAAGGCCAACAGACTCAGCTGATTTTGGTGACAATAACCTTGTTGGGTGGGTGAAGCAGCATGCCAAACTGAAAATAAGCGATGTTTTTGATCCAGAGCTAATGAAAGAGGACCCCAACGTTGAGATTGAGCTCTTGCAACACCTACGCGTAGCTTGTGCTTGCTTAGATGATCGACCATGGAGACGACCGACAATGATCCAGGTAATGGCAATGTTCAAGGAGATACAAGCAGGGTCTGGGATGGACTCACAATCTACCATTGCCACTGATGATGGAGGTTTCGGTACAGTCGAAATGGTGGAGATGAGCATACAGGAAGTTCCTGAACTTACCAAGCAGTAGATTTGCAGTTTCAATCAAATTTCGACAAAGAATTCTTTGAAAAGTAAGAAGAAAGGTGGGTGCAATGGTGATGGATTCATTCATTTTCAGCTCCCCAAAATTTTCCCTCTTCTTTAACCCCTTCAAAAACCAAAAAAAGAGAAGGCATGATCAAAAGCCCTTTTGTATCTCTCTACCATTTAATGTATGTATCTTTGTATCCCCTTTGAAAATTCTTGTTATTTTATACATAAAAAAGGTTGTTTTAACTTTGTTATAAAATGTGTAAATACACAATTTCCAGTTTGTTTTGCCACATTGATTCTCATATTTTTCGTTCATACTCTTTGAATTTTGTTTCGGACATCAATCATTCCTCCGAAGAGGTTTCTTTGGGGGGAGGTTTGGTTAGGGGTGGGCACTAAGTTCGGAACCGAATCGAACCGAATCAAAAAAAAGGTGTTCGGTTCAGTTTGTAGAATGAATTTGGTTTAAACCGGTTCAAAAAGATGAAAATCGAAATGTTTTCAGTTCAAACCGGTTTTGGTTTTCTAAAACCGGTTTGTACCGATTAAACCGCATATATAAATAAATAAATAAATAAACCCTATTACTGGTGAGGAATTAGACATTGATCTTATAAGAATTCGACTTTGGTCTTTGTAAGAAACTTTAATGACTACTTTGAATCTTTGATCTTATTTTGCTTCGGATGTTTAAAAAAAAAAATAGCAATGCTTTACTGTGTCGTGTACACTTTAAAGCATTGAATTCGCAAGTGTATTGTATGTATAGGTACTAAAGTGTCGAGGAAAGCAGATGTTTTATAAGTTCATACCAATAACTCATCCCCTAGCATAGTCATTTGTATCGTAATGATGTATAAGGATAATCTTAATATTTATGCTCTTGTTGCAGTCAAGGAGTGTGTGTGTATTATGTACGAGGATTGTAGATTTAACTTATTGTAGATTTAACTTAGTGACTGTTTTCTTTCTAAATCGCATAAGGCCCATTAGGCCCAAAATCGAAATGAACCGAACCGATTAAATCAATTCGGTTTAGTTCGGTTACTATTTCTTATTAGGTTTAAACCGGTTCAATTTTGGATGAATCGAAATATTTTTGGTTCAATTCGGTTTTGTCTAAAACCGAACCGAATCGAACCGTGTCATAGTTTATTTATTTATTTATTTATTTTAGGAAAGAGAAGAAGTTAGTGTTGAGTTATTTATTTATTTTAGTGACGGTGAGTTGTAGATTTTCTTGGCCCTTTCTCTTTTTTAATTTAAGCTTTTAGGTTGACTGTTTAAAAAAAAAAATGAGCATGTAAAGATAAAAACTGGATTGTAAAAAATAATATCTCAATACCAAATCACGAGATTGCATTTAATATATATTCTTCTAAGATCACCCTTCCAAAGATAACATATTTCTAATTTTATTATTATTTTATATCATATAAATTTATTTCTTTTATCGTATTAATTAAGATAAACAGTTAAAAAAAAAAAATAATAATCTCATTATCTCTTTCAACACCATATTTGAACTTTTAATTCTATTTTTCTTAATAAAAAAAATCAAAACAATTTCAAATTATTATTTATCATATATATTTTTATTTGTTTGTATTATATAAAATAAAAATGTATAATAACAATGATATAAATGTCAAATTACTTGTTTTTAAACCATTTTATCTTTGAAAAACAAAAAAGTTAACACTCTATTCAGGGTTGATAAAAAAAAAAAAAAAAAAAAAAAAAAACATGTTATTCAGTTTCAGGTTTTTATCACTATTCAGTTTTCAGTCAAATCCTGAATTATTTAGTGTTTCGACAAACAAACATCCCCTTGATCATTTTTCTCCAAAATTGTCTCCAACAAATGTAGTCTCATTTGGGTGTGATTTAAAGAGATGAAATGGGCCAACCAGTTGATATTTTGTTGATTTCAATGTTGTGGGAGGTGGGGTGCAGTCTATAGAATGGACCTCTAGCCATTGTGGTCCTATAAATATTCATAAAATAAATGAAACCTTTTGAGTTCTAGAGTAATTGATATGTAATTTGAAGTATTTTGCATGTAGTCCTAAGGTTTGTACCAATTGAAGAGGGCATCAAAGAACATAGAAACCCTACAAAGAGTAAGTTAAAGATAAAAGATTGAACATGAAGATGAAGAGTAAGACTTGTGAATTCAAACGAATCACAAAAAACACAATCCTTTTATAACGTTACAAAGTTAAATAATATATGATTTAGTAACATTATAAAAAGACGGTTTTAAAATATTTTTTAAGGTCTGTCATGAATAAAAAAAAAAAAAAAAAAAAAAAATTTCAAGGTTGGACCATCAAAGAGACAAAGACAGTCTTGAACCTCATAAATGGTAAACGGTGGACAAATACTGATGAGTGAGTGTGAAGATATTCTTTCTTTGTAAAACAAAATATAAATAAATAAATAAATAAAATTTGTCTTTTTTAAAAATGGACAACGTGCACACTACGTGCATGCTCTTAAGTCTTGATCATAGAAAAATTAATAATTCTTCCACTCTAGCTAGAAAATTGGATTGCTTCCTTTTTAAGTTTTGTTTAAATTATAATTAATATATTGTAGCACAAGAGACCCATATCGAATTCATTGATTTATTATTATTATTATGTATTTTTACTTCTAGCAAGCTCTTAGTTCAAACTTGTTACTACTTAGCATCGCCAACCCTGCGCTAAATTGGAGAAAATCAGTAAAATAGAACAAGATTTGCTTTCCAACTCTACGCCAAACTTCTGCACCATTTTGCCAAAATGAATGGTGTTGCGGCAACCTGACGCAACACTGTTTATCTAATGTAATTTATTCACTTTATTTTTATCTCTAAAGTTTTATTTAATCATAATTTGACTCATATTAAATACAGTCTATTCTGATTTATATTACATTTATAATAAACTAAAATTAAGTGTATAATATAAATTTATTAAGTTTTTTTATAACAAAAATCACTAAATTGAAAACACACAACATTGTTTAACATTGATAAACTTCATACTAACTTCATAGTAATAAAACAAATTATCACTAATTGGAAGACACTAAAATTAGGGAAAAATATAACATAAATTACAACAACGATTTAGTAGCCCGGAAGATCATTTCCGGATCCTACAAGATCATTGAATAATTGATCACTCCGAAATGCATTAATTGATCATTTGTGGGATGAATATATTAATTCGGATAATTAAATGTAATGTAATGTTTAAGTTAACTTAGTAATAAATGCAATATCTTAGTTAGTTAAATTTAATTTCTTAATGTACTAAATCCATAATTTCTTAACTTATTGTAATGTTATGTTAAGTATGAGGTGAAATGTTAATTGTTGAGAAATAATTAAAAAAGAGAAAAAGTAAGGGAATATTCTTTTTAATGTAACATTTGGTGCAATGGAATGAAAAAAATAAATATCGTGAAAGTTACACTATTTTAATATAAAAGTTGCATCAAATTGGATTTTTAGGTTGGAGATGGCCTTACCAATAATTAGATAGCCAAAAATGGTAAATATATTTCAAAATACAATGACATGTGATTTATAACTAGTCTCGTTATAATTGCCTAATGTAATTTTATAGTAAAGAACACTTGTTTAGATTGATAAGGTTTTGTTTTGAAAAAGGTTATATACGATTTGTGCAATCGTCCAACACTAGACTCTCCACAGACAACAGACATTCTTTCAACTAAACAAACTCGCCAACATAACCAAGCGCTAACTTAGCGAGGCTATGAGCAACCAAATTAGATAATCTAGGAACAAAATTAATAGAACTAAAACAAGGCCTAACTAACATAACCAAGATGTCATGAATAACCACACCAATTTCAGAGGAAGGGACAGTTCTAGCAGAAATTAGATTCACCACCTCAAGCACATCCAAATCCAAAGTAGCATTTAGATTTAGATTGATAAGGTGATATGTTTATAATACTTTAAATTGCCAAACCTACTAGGTGGTATATCAAAATTCAAATAAAATTAAAATCAAGACATCAAAATTAGAGATTGAATTTATTTGCCCGTAAGTAATTGGAATTGTAAGTTAAATAAAAAACATATCAATAAATATTTTAAAAAGTTTAAACATTTTGTTTAAATGAAGTATTTTAAAATTAATTTTAAATTAGTTTCAAGTATGAAAATATTTGTAAAATGGAAGAGAAGATTAACGAGGAGATAGATTGATAAAAGTCATCTTTACCCTTTTTGTAATTTTGGATTACCGTTAATCACAAAACTCTTGTATCATAGTTTTTAAAAAGAATATTGAAATTAAAAACCATTTTTTTTTTTTTTTTTGGAATCTTTATCTACATTATTTAACTGTTGTAATTTGTAAATTAGAAAATTTGATATAACTCCTTCACAAAAAAATAAAAAAATATAAAAAATAAAAATAAAAAAAAGTTGATATGATTTATGTGGAATTTTTTTAAAACAAAAAAGTTAAGTGTAAAACTTTAAATTTGAAATAGGTGAGATATACTGATAAACAAAAGTAGTGAACCATAATTCAAAAGAAAAAAAAAAAAGTAGTAAACTAACTTTATAATAAAGTTTTTTTTCTTTCTTTAATATAACATTCGCGATGCGGCGCCTTAAAATTATGGAAAAATTCTCTAGTGTCACTAAAATTATGGAAAAATTCTCATAATTGGCCGCAAAAAATACTTCTATTTTGAATTTGATAATTTCTTGATATATATTGATATATAACTTTAATCGTCTAATTAGGGGCGGACCCAGGAAATATTTGCTGTCCGGGTTAAATTATATATACAAATAGTTTTTTTTTTTTTTTTCTTTCTTTCTTTCTCGGTACGTAATAATATTATAAAGTCAGTTCCTTAACTATCAATCGTTGGATTTACCTATTTCTTTTACTAAATGTATTATAAATTTATAATATTTAATTAATGGCTCACAAACACTCATACTAAATTTAATTAAATTCAGTGTGGATAGTGGAGAAATTAACTCTTGTGATTTTTTTCTTATCGGTGCACATTGATATAATAAATCCGTGCAAGACATGTGGGTTATTAATTAAGAATAAAAAAAAAAAATTTTATATGAATATTCTTGATAAAAGTATTTGTTTAATTTTTAACAATAAGATGACACCAATTCAATAATTGACCACTCAAGAATATGAAATACATGGTAAAATTTATGTATGAACAATTATTTAAACTTGCAAATAACTTAATTCTATAATGTTAAAAACAATAATATTATGTGTATTTTTACAACTTACTTTGAATAAAAAAGAATATTTACATTTCACCAAATTTTGACAAAAAAATAGTTAAAATGCTAAAAGATATACGTGGAAATGGTGCGAAATGTCACCTTTTCAAACTCATTTGGTGATATTGTTAGTGGTTTAATAAGTTAAGTTTAAAAGACACCTATTATGGTGAATTACCAAAATTGCCCTTAGATAATCAGTTATGTTATTTTCTTTGTACTTTTCTCTCTTCACACTTCCAATAAAAATGACTCTCTCTCTCTCTCTCTGATCTTTTCTCTCTCTCTCTCTCTCTCTCTCTCTCTACAAAAAAAAGTTCAAGATTTGTCGGCCTCGAGTTTCATCTTCAACTTATAAAATAAGGTAATATTTCTTGAATTTTCTTCTTTTAATTTGTTCACATTTTGTAAACCAGCCATTGTGAGAATTTTTGGATCTCCGAGCCTTTTCATGTGATGCCCGAGCCTTTTCATGTGTTTCCCGTGCCTTTTCATGTGTTACCTGACTACAAAAAAAAGTTCAAGATTTGTCGTTGTCTCAAGTTTCATCTTCAACTTATAAAATAAGGTAATATTTCTTGAACTTTCTTCTTTTAATTTGTTCACATTTTGTAAACCAGCCATTGTGAAAATTTTTGGATCTTCGAGCCTTTTCATGTGATGCCCGAGCCTTTTCATGTGTTTCTCGTGTCTATTCATGTGTTACCTGAGCCTCTTCATGTGTTCACTATTCGAACATTTTCATGTGTTTCCCGTTCCTTTTGATGTGTTCACTATCTGAACTTTTTCATGTGTTTCCCGTGCCTTTTCATATGTTGCCCGTGCATTTTCATGTCTTCACTATCCGAGCCTTTTCATGTGTTTCCTGTGCCTTTTCATGTGTTCACTATCCAAGCCTTTTCATGTGTTTCCCGTGTCTTTTCATGTGTTCACTATCCGAGCCTTTTCATGTGTTTTCCGCGCCTTTTCATGTGTTTTCCGCGCCTTTTCATGTGTTACCTGTGCCTTTTCATGTCTTCATTATCCGAGCCTTTTCATTCACTATCCGAGCCTTTTGAAGAATTTTTTGAGCCTTTTTATGTCTTCCCCGAGCCTTTTCATTCACTATCCGAGCCTTTTGAAGACTTGTCCAAGCCTATTGATGTGATTTACCCGAGACTTTTAAAGAATTATATAAGCCTTTTCATGTCTTCTCCGAGACTTTTCAATATCCTCACCATAGCCTTTGTAAATGTAATATTTAAAAAAAGTTTGTAGTCTTGGATTTTCATTAATTCTTTGTGATGATTAATTTGACAGCATCATGAATCTGGTTAGAATAGTAATATCTTACAACGGTCGATAGGAGCAGTTACCCGACGGAAGTCAGAGGTTTGTTGGATCGGATAACCAGGGAATGTATGTGTCAAAGGATATGACTTACAAAGAATTGGTGGCGATCGTGCATACCATTGTGAATTATGATGTAAACAAATTCAATGTTGATCTGTCATCAATATCAATTGTTCCTGGCAGTACATGTCGCACATTTATAAGAAACGACAACGATGTGCAGTTTATGCTAGGGGAAGATCAAGTTATCCCTCAAGTATGTGTTAGTGTAACTGAGAGGATAGCTGGAGATGTGATCGGGAATGATATTTCTCCTCTTGAAAATACCCAACAATTAGGATCTTTTAACGGTAGCAACCAAGTGTTCACCCAAAGAAGTGCCACCGAAGGTAGGGGAAACATGTGTGGTGTCCCACCGGTAGCGGTCGACCTTAAAGATTTAGTTGAACCTCAATTTGGCGATGTGATTGGTTGTCGAAATGAGCATTACAATGAGCAGAATAATTACTTGAACCCTGAGGTGGATAATGAGGCAAATAATGAACAGGTTAATGATCGGGTTGATGATCTACAAAATGTGGATGAAAACCCTGCACAAATTGAAACACGAGGTAGACATGTACAAGGAGTTAGTTGCACTCCAATTGATATCCCTGGGCCTTCCAAGGTCCGGTATAATGTAACAGCATCTGCAACGTAGGTTATTCCTGGAGCAGATTCATACTTGTTTGGTATTGATACAACTAGCACCTCGGCAGCGCCAGAACCTTGAACCATGATTTATAAATGTCAATTTTTTCCGAGTAAAAAGGATTTGAAGAGGCTAGTTGGCCATTTTGCAATACATCAGAACTTTGAATGGAAGGTGAAAAGGTCCAATAAGACAACTTTACATCTGGTTTGCATCATTGACTTCTGTACATGGAAATTAAGAGCGGTGAGGAGAGTTGAAGGGACATACTTTGAAGTGAGAAGTTTTGTCAACGAACACAGTTATCCCTTGGAGGAGATTCACTGTCGCCACCGACAAGCTAGTGTAATCATAATTGGAGAAGTCGTTGCACCTAGACTTCAACAACATGATGGTCGTCTCAAGCGTCCCAAGGACGTCATCGCCGATTTGAAAACAATGTATGGCATACAAATCATGTATAGTAAGGCACACGATGCCCTACAATATGCATTATCATTGACCTATGAAACGCATGAAGAAGCTTTCCAACTCTTGCCATGTTTTGCATACGTTCTAGAACAACAAAATCTTGGCACAATCACCGACTTACAGTGCACTGACGATGATAAATTCCTCTACTTTTTCATGTCGTTAGGGTCCTCAATTAGAGGTTTTCGGAGGTGTATACGTCCTGTGATTGCAGTTGATGGTACCCATTCAAAGAGAAGATTCGGGGGTACAATGTTTGTGGCAACTGCACAAGATGGAAACAAACAGGTGTATCCAATTGCTTTTGGGTATGGTGACTCAAAAAACAATCTTTCATGGAAGTGTTTTTGGAATGCTTGAGGGGTGCCTTTGGTCATATAGATGATCTGGTTTTCATTTCCGATCGTCATGCAAACATTGAAGCAGAGATTTCTAAAGTGTTCCCTTATGCAACCCATACCATATGTTGCTGGCATTTTGGTGAAAATATGAAGAAGCGATTCCATAGAAAGGATGTTGCTGACATAATGAATGATGCAACTAGGTCGTATAGTGAATTAAAGTATAATCGTCACATGGAGAAGTTACGTAAGCTGCACAAGGCTGCATTCGATTATGCTATTGCTGCCGGTCCTCAAAAATAGTCCCGCGTACACTGTCCCTAAAGAAGGTACAGGGTGATGACCACAAATGTTGCAGAGTGCATAAACTCCTAAAATTTGCACGGCAACTGCCATTGATGACGTTGGTGGAGTTCATTAGGGATATGATACAAAAGTTGTTTCACGATCGTCATGCAGTTGGATGGTCCTGTGTCATCGATTGACCGACGCAGCACATCTTGTGATCCTGAAACGGGTCGAGAAATGCAGTTTTATGACCTTAAATCCAGTTGACTAGAACATATTCTCCATCAGATACAAGGGAAAACAGTGGGCGGTTGACTTAGCCTATAAGACTTGCACATGCAACAAATTCCAAATGGACTTTTTTCCATGTTCACATGCACTCACAGCGGCAAGGTACTTGACAAGTTACAGTTCACACATTATATTACCCAAACGTGAATCTCACTATTTTCATTGTTGCAGGGAACGAAACTTGGATTTCACATCTCTGTGTGCAAATTAGTACAAGAGGGAGACACTTATTGATGCATACTCGGTTCCTATTATGCTTGTTGGCCATTCTTCTTCATGGGTTGTGCCATCTGACATCGCAGTGCGTGTGGTTTTAAATCCACTGACAAAGAGACAATTAGGTCGGTCGATGGAGGGTCGACATTCCTCGTCTTTGGAGAGGACAACCACACAGTCGTGTTGAAGATGTGGACAACCAGGACATAATAGCAGGAGGTGCTCCTACCCGTCTATGGTTAATGAAGGTCCCAGTAGAATTATCCCCGAGGAATACCGTCGCAAATGTAGCATCTGTCATTCAATTGGACATAACAAACAAACGTGCTCTGATAAGGAAGGCAATCAAACATAACAAGGCAGTATAAGATGAAGACGAATTGCCACCAGAAGCACCTTGTGGAACATGTCTCCAAGTTGATGTCTTCCAACATCGTTCAGACTTTGAGAACCATGCTCGATATAATTGTGTTGTTTAAATCGTTAAGCTTTAGTTATTCATTTTCATCGTATTTTTTAAATCGTGTTGCAACGCACCAAATTGTTCACGCGCGGGTTGAAATTGAAAAAAATTAATTGATTAATGAAAATAATAAATGAATCTGTTATGTACATCAATTACAACTCAGGGAACAACCTATATATACATCATCTATACAATAGTGTTGTGAAGTGAGTTGCAATAAACCTCCACAGCCATCTTCTCCCGGATGGTGCCCATATCCTCTTCTTTCCAATCAAACTCCTTCTTGTTTGCCAACAAGTACTCTGCCAATCTCAAAGTATGGGCACCACAGTTACCGCTGCAAATCACCATATGAACAACCATTAGAATTTAATTAAAACCAAGTGAGATAGAATAAAATGTTGAAATAGTCATACCCCTGATGCTGTTGGGGCACCCCACGGGATCCGTCCATGATGCTCATCCGGAAGGCCTTCTTCGACAAACTGTATGTCACATCATCCTTCATTCTATTGGAGTGAAACTCGACCTGATGCAACATCAAGGGTATAAACCAACGTAGCCACGCGACCTACTTATTCCTGTACTCCCATGTAACCTCCTGTCTGAACGGGTCTAACAGGTAGATCTTCCCTTATGTGAGGTCGATGTTGGCCAGTACCCAATGGTTGCGTCCAAGGTTGCAAAGTATCATAACCTGTTAGTGTTTGAACATAGTGTTATATGTCTGAAATCTAAACATAGTATTAAACACATTGAAACCTTGTAATTTAAACACTCACCCAATCAACTGCGTTCCATGACCGGTTTCTTGACGGGACTAATCCTCAGACCGTCTTTAGGTCAATATCGTGCCACTTGTGTTTCAGCATAGACCACTCCATAGGGGGTGCGGCCACCCCACTGGCGAACATTCGCTCCCACTGAATATCTAACCATGACTGTATATAGAAAATTAACCACAATGTTAGGTAATAGATCTATTAAACATATCAATGCAAAAATGAAAACCGTACTATACAAAAACTTACATAGAATTGGGAATTCAGTACGTTGACTCTCTGAGCGTAGACAGTGGGGTATGCTCGCTGACGCTTCCACAAAATCAACAAGTACGCATCGATGTGCTGACATTGTAAACATTTTATACAGTTAGGATTCTACCATTACTGATAAAAACTTATACAGACAATTAAAGTAAGGAACATACCGTATCCTCCAAATCCATAAAGTTGGTTTGGAACCGTTGGAACAAAGTGACACCAACTGGTATGTGTATATCCACATCACGTCTGCATAATTACTAAAGAAGTTAGATGACCAAGTAATATTAATTAAAAGATTGTGTAATGAACGATTATATGTACAATTCCCCCGTGGTGCTCCTCTTATAGGCTTGGTACGCAGTAACGTGGTCTGGATCTAACAAATCATAGGGCTTGAATGCATGCACTGATGACGCTGGCCCGGTCCTTGGCTTCTTCGGCCTACATGGGTCAATGTATGGGGTCATCAGCTGCCAACCTAGCTTGTGAACCTGCAGCTGACGCTGAATCTGGGGCGGACTATAGGCTCCAGAACTAGACTCCACCAGAGGTCTGCGTAGTGAGGAGGATCTCTGCCTCCGTGGATCACTATGAGGAGGGCTGTACTGTGAAGACGATCTCTGCCGCCGTGTATCTTTATGAGGAGGGCTGTGATATAAGGAGGATCTCTCCCGCCGTGTATCTCCCTGAGAAGGGCTGCGCTCTAAAGAGGATCTCTCCCTCTGTGTATCGCTCTCTCTCCCTGTATCGCGCTGATAAGTAGGGGAGTTGCACCTGGATCGCTTCAAGGGTCGCACTGCGCTGGGATCTACTGGAGGTGGTGTGCGCTGTGAAAATGAACCCTGTGCCAAGTCATGTGGAAGAACATGTGGCATAGATCCACCAGGTGGCTCCCGTACCAGAAGTCCTGTCTCTATACTATCACTGCCGTCGGGTAAAACTGGAGGAAGCACCTGCTCCAATAGTGCTATCTCTATACCACCGGGTACCTCTGCTCGTTTTGTCATAACATGACCCGGCTGATCAGATACTGTGTCTGCAGTATGTACCTCCGTAGTAGGTGTCTGCTCATGTATGGTCTGTGGGTCTGTCCCATGCTAATGTGTACCTGTTCTGCCTGTGGGACTAAAGTCTCCGTGATGGTCATCGAATGGTGGACCATCCATACGGGACTGCGATGTCTGACCCTAACCTTGACCCTGAAGCGCCCGGATCATATCCAGTAACTATTGATGCTGTTGATCTCGCTTCTTATCACTCTTTCGGATAGCCTCCATCACATCAACCCGTAGAGATTGGACATCATCCATCACTTCAGCGAATTTACGGTCCTAGCCTTGAAACGATTTGAAACTCTGTCAGCACTTAAATTGTTCACTCGATTGAAATTAAATAATATGGTTATAATATTTTTTACATACCTGTGGATGCCTGCCAACGCCTCATCGGGAATCACCTCCAGGTTGAGACTGTCTGGGCATAGTGAATCGTACCCGCCTATGCCTCTCAGGACTCTCATTGCGACCCTCTGGATCTGAATCACCCCCAGGTCGAGGCTGTCTGGTTAAAGTGAATCATATCGGCTAACGCCTCACGGGACTCCGACTCCCACCCTCCTGGTCTGAACCCTCTTTATCGTTGGGCCCGGAATATGCACCATCCCTATCCCTATCACTGGGTCCGAAATAAGGATCCTCCCTATCACTGGGTCCGGAATACGCACCCTCAGTATCACTGGGTCCGGAATACACACCCTCCGTATCAATGGGTCTGGCACTCCTACGTCGTTTGTGCTTCGAGACGTGACCAGGAATATTAACAACATTGACATCATACATACTGCCTCCCAAGTCTATGCCTTCGTAGTAAAGTTGAGCCATATCAACACTCGTCGGCACCAATTCACGCCGCGCAAACATTTAAAATCAGAGTTAGATAATTGTAATTGTATACATACTAAAAACTATGAAAATTAACAACAGCAATACTTATCCTTTCAGTGAAAATGCCATCCAGTTTTCTCCCCCACGGTCGCTGACTCAACTCCTATTCCAGAATACATAGGGGTGGTAGCTTGAAGATTGCCCTACGGGTCCCACATTTTTTATTCCCAAGCTCGGGGATAACCTCAAAAGCAAATATCTGTGTAATATATAAGTACAATAATAAGTAAATACATTAGTCATATAAAAAAAAAATTATAATTAAAATACGGATTCAAATTTTAAATTCTCACCAATAGTGCGTGAGGTAGACTATATATGTTATACGTCTTAGTTGTGTGTACGTCAGCACCCCTTTCTTGCTGTCGTTGTTCAAACCGCTCCCGTCTACCATTCAACGCATGCTTGAAACAATAAATTGACCGCCTATACACGTGTGTGCCCCACGGGAACGTATCAAAAGCGTCCAAGTCCTCCACTAGCGTCCACTGCCATACTAGAACTTTATCTCGCTCGTCTACCCCCATTAGTATCCAGTTGAGCATAAACAATATGCATAGCTTTACCGCATCGTACTACTCCATAAAAATACTAATCTGCAGCACCGCTCCCAACCCTTCAAACTCGATGTCTCTACCCTAGAAGTACCGCTCGTGTATGCCATTCTCTACTATATCATACCTTGCCGTGTCGGGAATGACTCCAAACTTCAAACCAGTGATTAGACAGAACTCAGCCTTCGAGAACCGGACCGAATGCTTACCTAACAAAAATCTCATCTCATCTTCCGACCCATCGTGATGCAACTCGCGCAAAAGCAGCCGATGGACAATCCCAGCCGAAAAATGAATCTCACGATGCATCTTTAGGAAATGACCAAAACACAACTCAGTATACCGACGTCGGTCTTCGATCCTCAGATGTTTCGGTACACTATTAAGTGCGTTGTTGATATCAACTAGGTCATGGAAATGGTCATGCCGTATAATTTTTCCCTTGAACCATTCTTCCACTAGGGTTTTAAGCGACTCCTTTAGCTGATTCCTCATCTGCATTCACAGAAAAAAGCATATGAGTTCATGAAAAAGCTTGAACAAAAAGACTCGGGCAGTGTATGAAAAGGCTCGGGTAATGTATCAAAAGGCTCGAACACTTCAGTAAAAGGCTCGAGTAGTGTATCAAAAGGCTCGATCACTACAGTAAAAGGCTCGGGTAGTGTATCAAAAGGCTCGGATAGTTTGTGAAAAGGCACGAACACTTCATTAAAAGACTCGGGTAATGTTTGAAAAGGCCCGAACAAAAAGGCTTGAATAACATTTCAAAAAGGCTCGATTACTGTTCAAAAAGGCTCGAAACAAAAGGTTGAAAAAAACTCGATAACAGTTATAAAAGGCACGATAACAGTACAAAAAGGCTCGGAATCACTTCAAAAAGGCTCAATAACAGTTAAAAAAGGCACGATAACAATTAAAAAAAGCACGATTTCAAAAAGGCTCGATAACATTTAGAAAAGACACGATAACAGTACAAAAAGGCTTGAAATCACTTCAAAAAGGCTCGATAACAGTTAGAAAACACACAATAACAATACAAAAAGGCTCGAAATCACTTCAAAAAGGCTCGATAACAGTTACAAAAGGCACGATAACAGTATAAAAAGGCTCAAAATCACTTCAAAAATGCTCGATAACAGTTAGAAAACGCACGATAACAGTACAAAAAGGCTCGAAATCACTTCAAAAAGGCTCAATAACAGTTAGAAAAGGCTCGAAATCACTTCAAAAAGGCTCGATAACAGTTACAAAAGGCACAATAACAGTACAAAAAAGCTTGAAATCACTTCAAAAAGGCTCGATAACAGTTACAAAAGGCACGATAACAGTACAAAAAGGCTCGAAATCACTTCAAAAAGGCTCGATAACAGTTACCAAAGGCACCATAACAGTACAAAAAGGCTCGAAATCACTTCAAAAAGGCTCGATAACAGTTAAAAAAGGCACGGTAACAATACAAAAAGACTCGAAATCACTTCAAAAAGGCTCGATAACAGTTACAAAAGGTACGGTAACAGTATAAAAAGGCTCGAAATCACTTCAAAAAGGCTCGATAATAGTTAGAAAAGGAACGATAACAATTCAAAAGGCTCGAAATCACTTCAAAAAGGCTCGATAACAGTTAGAAAAGACACGATAACAGTACAAAAAGGCTCGAAATCACTTCAAAAAGGCTCGATAACAGTTAGAAAAGGTACGATAACAGTACAAAAAGGCTCGAAATCACTCAAAAAGGTTCGATAACAGTTAGAAAAGGCACGATAACAGTACAAAAAGGCTCGAAATCACTTCAAAAAGGCTCGATAATAGTTACAAAAGGCACGATAATAGTATAAAAAGGCTCGAAATCACTTCAAAAAGGTTCAATGTAAATTTGAATAACTTGTAAGTCCATTCATAACATGGTGTATATCTTTGGGTTCGAAATTTAAATGTCACCATTTGGGGCGCTTTTTGGAGAACAGGCATCAAGTTACTAATATAAGTTTAAAAGACACCATTTTATGTGACCAGACAAAATTACCATTTTTTTGTCGTTTTGTCTGTTTTTGAAACGTTGAAAGAAAAGATCAGAAAGAGAAACCCCGGTGGCGCAATATTGCTTTAGCGGACCAAAATCTGACGGCGAACCACCGGCGATGGCGCTACAGTACCGATGTCGAATAGAACTGAAGGGCGAACAAAAACGAGATCGGTAAGTTTTTGTTTCTCACGCATTTTTGTTCTAGATAAGTTTTGTGTATTTGATGTAGATTAGGTATGATTTGATTTGTTGTTCATTATGTTTGTTTGATGAGATTAGGTTAGTGTTTTAGTTTAATAAAAAAATTTCTTTTGAAGACGATGAAGATCTAGGTTTATGAGTGTTTTTGAATCTTTATCGAGCCTTTTTGAAGTGATTTCGAGCCTTTTTATACTATTATCGTGCCTTTTGTAACTATTATCGAGCCTTTTTGAAGTGATTTCGAGCCTTTTTGTACTGTTATCGTGCCTTTTCTAACTGTTATCGAACCTTTTTGAGTGATTTCGAGCCTTTTTAGAAAATGCACGATAACAGTACAAAAAGGCTCGAAATCACTTCAAAAAGGCTCGATAATAGTTACAAAAGGCACGATAATAGTATAAAAAGGCTCGAAATCACTTCAAAAAGGCTCGATAAAGATTCAAAAACATTCATAAACCTAGATCTTCATCGTCTTCAAAAGAAATTTTTTTATTAAACTAAAACACTAACCTAATCTCATCAAACAAACATAATGAACAACAAATCAAATCATACCTAATCTACATCAAATACACAAAACTTATCTAGAATAAAAATGTGTGAGAAACAAAAACTTACCGATCTCATTTTTGTTCGCCCTTCAGTTCTATTCGACATCGATACTGTAGCGCCATCGCCGGTGGTTCGCCGTCAGATTTTGGTCCGCTAAAGAACTATTGCGCCACCGGGGTTTCTCTTTCTGATCTTTTCTTTCAACGTTTCAAAAACAGACAAAGCGACAAAAAAATTGTAATTTTGTTTGGTCACATAAAATGGTGTCTTTTAAACTTATATTAGTAACTTGATGCCTGTTCTCCAAAAAGCGCCTCAAATGGTGACATTTAAATTTCGAACCCAAAGATATACACCATGTTATGAATGGACTTACAAGTTATTCAAATTTACTATTAATGACTAAGTCAAAATGTTTAATCTAACAATTGGAATAAAATGAAGTGAATCTAAATTGTACAATCAAACAATTGAAATAAAATCAATGAAATATTATATGTAAAACAAATATAAAATTAAATTACATATTTTAAATAGGGTAATTCCTAATATCCTTTGATTTTAAATTAAAATGGGTAAATGAAATAAGTTACACCGTCGGAAACCATTTTTAGATTTTTATTATGTAATTATCTATAATTTTCTAAGTAAAAAAGAAAAAGAAAAAGAGATTAACTAATTTCATATAAAGTTTTATAATTGTTTTCGAAGAAATACTTTTTTGCACATTACTCTATGATCCTATCAAATCTCCCGGCCTTCAATTAATTATTAATTATTATATACATTTTTTTTTCTAGGGACAGCCCTCAAAAGGATCCGGCCATGCTTCTAATTTTGTTTAAGTTTTTAATTTTAATTTTTTTTTTATAAATTTATAATTCATCTTGATCGCATATATTTATACCATATAATATTCTACCAAATTATTTATATCATGTTTGAAAGGTTTCTGACGTGAACAGGGATGAAACCATAAATATTTTTATGGCTGAGCTGTGGACAATTTCATATAGATAAAAAATTATACTGTATAATAAATAATAAATCATTTTGAAGGCGAATCTCGTCAATAAGAGATAATTTTCATTAATTAAAAAAAAAAAAAATACACCTAATCAGGGGACATAATGAACCTTACCCTTAAATACATATTCTAACCCAAAAAATAAAAATAAAAAAAATAAAAAAATAAAAACATAAGAAAATAAAAAGGAAATACACATGTAATGTAAATACAATATGATCTTACTTAAATTTTGACTTCGGTGCTTTAAATAAGCAAAGCATCTATTACTAAATCTAAATCAATTGTATTAACAAGTTCTCTTTCAATATAAACAACCATACAATTCTCAAGAAACTCGTCACATGAAGGGTACTGAAAAACTTACCCCAACCATCTTATCTTAATTCCTAAATAGGGTTGTTTGTACTTCTCACCAAATGTAGTGCATTCAAGATGTCTTGAGATTGACATTGCAAGGATTGACATAGTATATCAGTGATCCCCATAACTTCATTCATCAATTGCAAGATGAAAACAAATTCAAAACCTCTTATTGCTTTTAAAGCCCCCTTAGCTTCTCCTTTTATATTGTTGTTAAGCCCGTTCTTAATCAAGCTTTCAAGAACAATACAAGTTGGACCAAACATATCAATTAATTTGTTGATAAAATCAGAATGAGAGCTCCATCGTGTTGCTCCAGACCGTGTTAAATACGAATCTGATTAGCTCCAATACGAGTCTCAAGTTCTCTAGAAGATAACAATTCTGCTATTTCAATTTCTCAAGCAGATTTTAATTCAAAATGTCGCTTAGATAAAGCACTAACAAGATTGATTATGAAATTCAACTTTGAGAAAAAAAAAAAAGCTAGACATCATACACATCTTTTAAGGCAGCAACCAATGCTAATTGCAACCGATGAGCAAAACAGTGGATGTAATAAGCATATGTACAATCATTCAGAAACAATGATTGTAATCCATTCCAAGCACCACATATGTTGTTAGCAACATCATACCCTTCACCCCGTATATTTGCAATCTGAAGATTATACTTAGTAAGAACTCCAGCTATATGAGTTTTAAGAGTTAAAGCAGTGGTGTCTTCAACTCTAACAACACCAAAAAAAAAAAAATGCTCTAAAATAAACCAATTATAATCAACAAATCTTAGAATGATAACCATTTACTCTTTATTTTATTCATCAAGTGCTTCATCAATAAGAATGCAATATTTAGCATCTCCAACTTCCTCTCGATTTTTTTTCTTTATTTTATCTGTACGGATCTTGAAAATCTCTTTTTAAATGGCTGGAGAGGTAAACTTGGAATTTCCTAGAGCATTTGTCAACACAACTTTGTTAATGTATTCTTTAAAACCTACTAAAAATTTGATCATCTCAATAAAATTTCCATGATTGAATGAGGCACTCGATTCATCATGGCCTCTAAATGCACATGCTTGCTTTGCAAGCCATTTAACTGTCTCTATCGAAGTCTTGAGTCGTAAACGATTCTCTACGACTTATTGTGAAGATTGTACATTCATTACTTGATCAATTGTTGAGAAGGAAATTTCAAATTGTCTCACTTTTGCACATTCAATTTGAGTAGTGAATGAACTTCTCCTTCATGGTGTTTAAATTTACACGATTTTCCATTGTCAACCCTCTTCTAATTATCAAAACCATCAACCATAAACACCTTAAAATTTGATGAGTTCCTATCAAAAAGGAAATATGGTGTAAGGATCTCGTTTTTACGATTGGTTTATTTCATAACAAACCACATTGGGGATGTTTTTGTAATGGGTAGCTTAGGATCTCGAAGATAAGCTTCCAGACATCTCATGAGCTTCAAGAGGCAGTTTACATGACTTTAACTCTTGAAGAGATTATGTGCACACACACTTACAAGCATTTGTATTGACATGCATTTTTACCTTGTTGCTTATGTGTGCATTCTTTTCACAATCACACTTGCACTTCATTGTTAGATCTAAGTGTGGTTTTGTGTGGTGTAATTCGTTTCTAGTTGTGTGATCGAAAATGTCCGTGCTTGCACAATGGTATGCTTATCTTTGCGCGATGTGTGAGCACTAGAGAGGTTCACTTTTCCTCTCTTGGATTGGTCTTGGGTCACATGGTTTTATACCATGAGTTTAGGCAATCTCTTTATTGTCAAAATCTGACCTTTTGTAACTCAAATGATCATAACTCTTTTTATAGACATCAAAACCTCATTTTGTAAAAATGAGTAGAAAGTAGACATCCATATATTTACAACAGTATATCATACGAAAGCTTTTGATGTCGTTTGGTTATGTTTTGGGTCACTCAAATATGGAGCTGTTGCGCTATCATATTTTTATTCTTGAGAAGAAAGTGACCTGCGCAAGTCGCTTTTGACACCTAGAAATCAGTTTTTCTTCTTCAAAACAGCGTAGTTTCATTTAGGGTTCCTTTATGAACCCCATCTTCTTCTCCATTCTTTTTTAGAGTTCACAAAATCATATTTTAAAAAGAAGAAGAGTTCCCCTAGAGAAATCCAAGAGTTGTTCTTTAACTCTCCAAACCCAAAAACCATGTGCATCTAACATCATCCATCATCATTTGAGCATGGGTTTTCATGGTTTCATGACTAGGTAAGTTACAGCTACATTAAATCTTATTTATTGTTGTTCTTACTCTAGATCAGGTATTTATTGCTTGGTTAAATTCCTTGACTCTCTTTATTGCATATATTTATGAGTCTTGATAGAATAATTGGGTTTGTTTGTGATAGCTTGCAAGATTAGGTTGATTTTACCCTAAATAGCTAAGCCTTGAATATTCTATGAGATTGTTTGACAACTAGGTTGATAGATTTATATTTATTTATCTAGTTATGTTCTCTTGAATATTCATGGTTGTTTGCTTGACAATTAGATTGTTAGAATTCTCTACACATCTAATTGAATCCACATATATGGGCACGTAGGCATTGTTTGATAGCTAGGATTGTATATCATTGATAACATCTAGCTAAGTCTTTACGGTTTACATTTAGACATTGATAATTATGATTTATTGATTGTATCTTTAAATTCATAGTTAAGCATTTTGAGTTTTGTCTAGCACTTGATTGCATTTGAATATTCATACAAATTCACTTAGACTTTAATTCTCTTCAATAAATTAAAGTCTTGTGGTTACATGTGATAGTTTCACAAGCAAGTGAAGTCTTACAACCAAGGATTGGTTGGTAAGTACTTGTCAAGTGCCATTGTAAAAGGCCTTCGGGTAGATTAGAAGGTACTTGATGTTAGGATTATGCTCAATAGCAAGAGTGTAATGTTGTAATTAACAATCTTTTTCATATTAATAAAGTGATTTCTGGTTTAACAAATCGTATAGCATTTATAGTTTGTATTATAATTGTTAAAGTAAATAATCATAAGGTCTAAAGACTATGGGAAAAGAAGAATTGTTCGTACATCTGGATATGTATGTGGTAGACACAATTCTTTAGTTAGTCTTGAATATTGTTCACAACTTAAGTTAAAGGTTGGGCACCTTTATCTTGTTAAAGTTGTAGAATTCTTTTGCTAGCATTTGAGTGGGATCAAATGAGATATGATGAGTCTAAAATCATCGGAGTGTCTTCGAGCAAAAGGATCTAGTGCACTGGGTGCATTGAACTGGATCACAATGAAAAGCTTTATCTAGAACCGTCAATAGATAATAGTCTTTTCATTATCAGGACAATCGGAGAGTCTATCTTAATCCTGAGATAAATGATGGACTTATGGTTGCAAGTGATATCATTTGAGTTATCAATGAGTACGATTATATCGCATAGTCTATCCTTGATAGTTTGGTGATATTCATTTGTTAATCGATAGAGGACTTCATTTATAGATATGGACATCGTGGCTCCATTTAATTAAATGAGAGTATAATATCATCATATGGATGTTTTGAGGTAATTGGATATTAAATCTCAACGTTGAGTTTTCGATAGTGTCTATTGAAAACATGGCTTCTGGACAAGTCAAAATATCCAAGTTCAAAACGTGGTCATATGAGTAAATATGGTAACTTGGAGAGTTATAGGCGGTCTATGAACTCTTGGCGATTACTGATATTAATCACGAGGATACACTATCTCCAATATGATTGTCTAGGGTATGAATGAGGAGCATCTTCCTTTTCTATCTTTATTTAAGAGTTCAGTTTTAGCTCTTTAGTGGAATGAGTTAAAATTAATGGATCGGACCTAAGTGAATCATTTGTTGATTGTGATTAGGTTATGTCTATTGAAGCTTAAATTTAGATGGCCCGCCAAGATCCCCAATCCACACGGACTTGCATGGATCACTTGATATATTCTACCGGACCAATTTAAGGGTCCATCTAGAATTGCATTTAATATATTAAGAATATAATTTGCACATTATTTAAGTAATGGGCTGCTCAATTATATTAATATATTAATGAAAGACATGTGGGCTTGTTTCTTTTAGTAAGAATGGGTCTGGTTCACATGTGGGCTTTTTTATTTAAAGTCCAATGGATTAAATGAAATAGGAAAATAATATTAGGCCCATCTTATATATAAGTGGGGCGGCTAGGTTAAGGTTTTGACCTAAAAATATTATTTTGTTTCATTTGTTTTAATTAAATAAGAATTAATTGATTTATTGATTAATTGTTTAATTAAAGAAACAAATCTTTCCTAAAAGTAAAAGACTTGTTTGATAAGTAAATAAATAAATTAGTATTATTTATTTAATCAAATAAGGAGTCTTTTTTTTATTTAGTCAAATAAAAGAATAAAAATAAAAGAGTTGGATTAGGGTTTGAAGTCTATAAAGTTAAAAAGAATTAGGGTTGAATTTCAGTCACCCTATATAAGTGACATGATGAAATTCGGCCAACCCTAATTAGATACTACATAGAATTCGGCAACCCTAAAGGAAAAAGAAGAAAAATTCGGCCAACCTATATATATGTTCTTATAGGGTTCGGCCACATCAATTAATTGGTGTTTGAGTTTTTATTTTTTTTCTTCTTCTTCTTAATTCTAAGAGAGTTTTTATTCTAGAGAGACAAAAAGGAGTGAAAAATTATTCTTTGATAGTATACAATTGCTTAAACATCAATAAGCTTGTGTATACGATATCGATCTAGGTTCACGCGAGTTTCGATCATAAGATTGTGAACTCAAAAGTGACCGGAATAATTTTGACATTCTTTTGATTGTTTTGTGACTAACAAAGAAAAGAAAGTATTTGTTTGGTCCATTCACAGGTTTGCAATTTAAAGGAAAGGGAGACCACGCTCCTAGGTGATCCACGTTCGTGCTCGGATTGAAGGTCTTGCGGATTACCATCGACGTAAGTCAATCGGATCACGCGACAAGAGGTAATTTACTTTTGTTGATATATATGCATGTTTATTGATTAAAAGGGTTTAAGGTTCATAAAGGAAAAATTTTAAAAGTCACTAAATCGTCTTTAGTATCGCTTCCGCTGCGTGTAACACTTTTATTTGTTTATTTTTCCCTACACTTGATCGGTCATTTATTGTATATATTTTATTTTTATCCTCATTCCTCCAATCAATTGCTTGTTTCTTGAGTCTTTTAGGGTTGTAATTTGTGTGTTTGAGCATTTTCAGGATGTTGGATTCAAATGAGGTGTTTGAAGTATTTCAGAGGAAAAATGTGATTTTGGATGATTCAAGGGTATTTTATGCAATTTTCCACAACCAACATGAAAGGCCGCTGTGAATTTCTGCAGCGGTGCAATAATAGTGCATACCGCTGCGAAAACCGCTGTGGCTTTCACAGCTGTAGTCGCAGCGGTATTTCGGCTAGTGTAGAATATCAATATTGCGGGGCTCATATCTCTCTTTTCCGATTGAATTGTGTGTCCTACCACCTATGGATTTGAAGCTTCGAAAGTCTAGTGTCCAACCCAATTTATGGATTGTGAATCCGAATTTTCTAGAAGAAGTTATTCTTGTTTTAGTACCCAAAGGTCAGATCAGTCAGTCATAAAATCCGCGAATACTTTCGGGATTTGTTTTGCAAGTTGTCAGAATGAGAAATATTACCTTCTTTGACATGCGTGAGAGTCTTGGGAAGCAAATAGATATCTAATCCTTATCTTCCTTTAATAAGTAATCAATTTGAGATGGATTAGGAAATAAATAGAATTCCAAATAGGCTTGTATTGTTAAAGGGAATAGATTTCCTTGTTGTTTAAAGACATTGCCTTGCATCTTCACCTATTTAAGCCCCTTGTGAGCCCTAATTTCGGGAGACCCATCGGGAGACCAGCCGGAAGGCAGAGAAGGGAGGTCTCAGGCCACCAAGGGGGTCATCCCTCATCACACCACTACCATTGTTGCATTTGGAAGCTTGAAGAAGACATTCATGGTTTTTATCAACTCTTTCTCCACTTCTTTTAATCTTTTCATGTGTAACTAACTCCATACTAGGGGATCGATGTGAACCTATGTAATGCTCATGTTATGATTCAAACTCCATATCTTTATTAATCAATTTAGATTTGGATTTGTTCAATTCATTATATGTCTTACTCTTGACTTGCATTAATCTAATGGAAATTAATTGATACTTGTCTAGGGTTTCAATAATTTCTAAATTAAGATTGTGCTAGAGGAATTTAGGTTATCTTAATTACTTTTCAATTGAATGAGTATGATTGTTCTTGACATAGGAATTAATGTGAGACAATTTCGGTCAATAATACTTGCACGTAATGGGTTCTTGGTTATAGCTTACACCTTTGACGAGGGTGAGTTGTGATTAAGAACACGTGGTTAAATCCCAAGGAATTAAGGTAATACCATAATTAAGATGAGAATGAACTATGAATCTAGATTTAATTTATTTAATGGAATTAGTTGATGAACATTGAGTATTGCATATGGGGAACATCAGTTACCTAGTCTTCCATCTCTTGATCACATACACATATTCTTGTTAACTGCTTTCTTAGTTTAATTTATTTTTAAATCAATCAATCACTCAATCAAAATCTCTTGGATACTTTTAATTGCTTAGCTTTAATTAGAATTAGTTTATAATCGGTAAATCACTTTTCCTCGTGGGAACGATACCTACTTTCCGTTGTACTTATCTCACAATTCGTGCACTTGCGAGTTAGGTTTTTATAACACGATTTTACACATCAATGCTCACTACAGAGGTAGTGGATCGAGGGATATCATTAGGGATTGAACCAAGAGTGGTAAGTGGAAGTGTACATAGCTTGAGGTTATCGAAAGTGAGAGTCCGTATATCACTTGGGGGGTGTAACTTTCTATTCATATAGTGGATTTCGGTGACTAAGTGGCTAGCATGGCTAGTCCCGTGGATTTTTCATTGTTGAAGGTTTATCACGCAAAAATCAAGTGTTGTTTACTTTGACACACCCCATGGAATTTCAATTGGTATCAAAGCAGGTTCCTAGATATACATACGAGATCCTTACTATTTTTGTATGTCTTGCATTTGTGTGCATTTTGATCATTGCATTCATTTGCATTTATCTCATTCATTAAACACTATGAGTGAGAGTAAAACACATAGAGAGGGCATTTCTTTGAAGACCTCCAAAGTTGAGAGGGAGGAAAATGACCCTGATGAGGAGATGACTCTCATGATAGAGCTTGATTTGGATTTTTCAGGAAGCAATTTGTAGCCAATATTCGAACTTCAATTGCAATACACTTTAAATGATGACATTCTTCAGGTATACAGAGTAGAGAATGAAAAACTATATAGAAGTCTTTATAATACCACATGTCGTTTCAATTTGGCAATTAGTTCCTTGAGACATGATTATAATTCTAAATATTATTTTTCTGTGCTTTTGTACTCTCAATTTTGAAATGTTTATAAATCAAGAAAATTTGATATATTTCTTTTTAATATTGTTTCTTCTCTTAAAAATTTCATCTAATTATACATACCATTTCTCGATTTTGGCGTGTTAATGTTAATATATATGTGTATTTGTATGTCATATTGTGTGAAATGCATGAATTATCTCTTAAATTTATGGGGTAATTACACTCACGCCCTTGAGGTTTAGTTCAAAGACACTCAGAGAGGAAAGTTTGGTTAGTTGGCAACAACATCCCTTGGATTTAACCAACAACATTAAGAACTAACGACATATGATCATTTTAGTCTTTTGAAATATTAGTTTATATCAAAAGAAAGAAAAAGATAAGGATATGAGGGAAATAGACTAATAGAGGCTAAAGCATCTTTCACTAGCCTTCTCTAAGATTAACAGCATCATTCCTTGATATGGTGGCTTTCTTCGATGGTTTTGTGGGTTTAGGTTATCTGTTTATGGATTTTGTTGTGATGATTTTTATTTGAAATGGATTCTGGATTTTGGTTAGCATTTGATCAAGAATGGAATCACTTGACTCTAGTAAGAACAATTATCGTGAATGGACCCCTATGGAAAGAGCTTGAGCAAGATTTTTCAAGAAGTAATTTGTAGCCAGCATTTGAACTTCATTTGTAAAACACTCTAAAGGATGACATTCTTCAAGTTTACATAGTAGAGAAGAACAAATTATATAGAAGTCTTTATCAATCCCTCATATCGTTTCAATTTGATAATTAGTTTCTCGAGGTATGATTATAATTCTACACTTTTTTTTTACTCTCTGTTTTTAAATGTTTATAAATCATGAAAATTTGATATATTTCTTTTTAATATTGTTCGTTCTCTTGAAAATTTCATATAATTCTATATGCTTATGTCGATTTTGGCGTCTTAATGTTTATATACATATATATATATATATGTGTGTGTGTGTGTGTGTGTGTGTGTGTCATTTTGCGTGAAATACATTAATTAACTCTTAAATTTATTGGGTAATTACACTCACACCCTTGATGTTTAGTTCAAAGACACTCAGAGAGGAAAGTTTGATTATTCGACGAACAACATCCTTTGGATTTAACCAACAACGTTAAGAACTAACGGCAAATAACCATTTAAGTCTTTTGAAATTTTAGTTTATAACAAAAGAAAGAAAAATATAAGGATATGAGGGAGAGATAGATTGATAGAGGCTGAATCCTCTTTCACCAGCCTCCTCTACGATTGTGAGCATCCTTCCTTGATATGTTGGCTTTGTTAAATGGTTTTGTGGGTTAGGTTTTCTGTTTGTGGCTTGTGTTCTAATGGTTTTTATTTGGACTAATTACACAAACATCCCTTGAGTTTAGACCTAACTGTAGCTAGATTGAACTTTTACTCAAAATGGCGAAAACCTATCCTGTCGTTACACATGTGCCGTTAGTAGTTAACAATTTAAGGGGAAATTTTTCATTTTAAAGTAAGGCCAAACAAATGAAACACATGTCACTTCTTTGTGAAGTCAAAAAATAATAATAATAAGTAGCTAAGCTTCCATGTGAAGTTAGACAAAAAATATATATATATATATTTATCCTAATCAAATAATTTTATTAGTTTATTATCTTTAACGTAATTAAAAGTTTCAAAAAAAAAATTATTAACATAATTAATAATTAAATTTCCAAAGAAAAAAAAATTAGATGGAGATGGCCTTCACTGCTTCACATATTGCATTTACAGAGGAGGAGCCATGAGAAGGAGAACCCATTTCCGCCATCATGACCACCCCATCTCTTCCACTGTCGTCACCGCCATACCCTCCACAACCAAGAGCCATTAGATTTGATGAAGAATTCGACGTCTCGTCCTCCTCAAGATTGATACGATGCCTGGTATACGAAGACTTCCTCGCTGTCATCGTCTGGGTCATGAAAGTGATGAAACCAAAACCTTTCGGTCCAAGAACAACTTCACCTTCCTATTCAAGTAACCCTCCCATTGCTATCACTCATAATTTCTTCTTCCTTGTTCATTGACCTAAAAAAACACCAAAAACCATAGCTTTGTACCTATAAAACAAACTAGAGGCTCACATAGCTTATCAAATTTACTATCCCTTTTAGCTCCCATTTTTGTTTTGTTAACTTTTTTTTTTTTAAAGCATTGTTAATTTTTTTTTTCTTATAAGATCTCTGAGCTTTTCTCGCTCCCATTTTAGTTTCTTTAAAATAAAAAAAAAAAATTCTTGCTAATATTTAATCAAAATTACTTTTGGGTTTAATAGTATTTAATATCATTATTCTTAATATTTTCCTATTACTTTTTTTGGTAAAAAGGGGGGCACTATCCCAGGAAAAAAAACAAAAAAAAAAAAACATAACAAAGCTAAGAGGAAACCAATCCAACAGAGGCAAAGCCTCTAACATGAGCAGCAAAGATTCCAGAAACAGCATGGGGGGGGGGGGGGGGTGGGTTCTTCAAAGAAAAGCACACCCATCTTCATACCGTGCCCCATTTTAGCAAGACTGTCAGCAAGCATATTACCTTCCCTGTAGACCTGGCTGCTCACACTACAGTCCCAATTTGCAGAGATCAGACTCTTGCAACTCTGAATGATACTTAACAAAGGGTGATTGGGGTTGGTTTCATTGTCAAGAAGATGAATAGTAGACAAAGAATCAGTTTCCACAGCTACTTTCTAGAAACCTTTCCTCCAGGCCATAGAGAGACCTTCTAAAAGCCCCCAAAGCTCGGCTTCAATAACACTTCCAGACCCTTTATTCAACATAAAACCTCCCACCCAGTTCCTCAAATGATCACGCAAAACACCCCTAACAGTGATGAGGCCTACCACTCCAGTACACCTACCATCCACATTCAGCTTCACAAAACCTTCTCTTGGTTGCTCCCAGGCAATCGAAATGGTACCAACATTCTTAGCATTCCCAATAAGAGTAGCTTCCATCTAATTCTTACTTAACCTATTAACATTCTCATGAGGAAACTGAGGAATGCAGAAATCAACATCAAAGACTTTGTTACACCTCTATTTCCATAGAAGCCAAATAGTAGTAGCAAACAGGTGAGAATTGGGCACAATACTAGACACCAAATTATTGTTGTGTAGATTGACAGACAACCAATCCTCCATATTACCAAGAAAGGATGAAGAAGAGGTAATGCCCTTAGAAATGTCTTCCCACACAACAATGGAGTCCCTACACCCTCTTAGAAGATAGTCAATGTTCTCAATCCCACTTTGGCATCTAGGGCAAGAGGCATCCAAAACCATACCACGTAGATATCTCTACTCATTGGTAAGGATCTTGCCATGAAGAAGGGCCCAAAGGAAATGTTGAATACGAGTAGGAATTTTAAGCTTCCGTAAGAAGCTCCAAGACCATATAGGCAAAGTCTCAGCCTCAAGAAACCCTTCATAAGCAGTTTTAACAGTGAGTTCACCACCTTGAGCCTAGCCTCAAATACACTTATCAGAGCCACTGTGCCTCCCACCCGCATGAATGCTAGAAACTCTATGAATAACACGCCAAGGAAGTACCGAATTAAGCTGGTAAATACGCCACTCCCCATTCAGAAGATAACAATTCACAGTTTGAGCCAATATCCCCTCCGTAAGGTTAATTGTAGCATGGTCCCTTAAAGCCCTAAATCCTAGCACCCAATCATCAAGCTAAAAAAGAATCTAGCAGCCATCTCCAACCTGCCATTTTAAGCCTTTAGCAATAAGCTTAGCCCCAAAGGAAATACATCTCTAAGTACTCAAACAAACAGTTCCCTTGCTAAGATCAGAATCCGTAATAGGTTTAGAATTTAGATATTTATGTTTGAGAATACTGCACCAAATACCTTGATCAATTTGTAAGATCCTTCAATCAATCTTAGCAAATAAGGTCTGATTCATGCCTTTCATCTTCTTGATACCCAACCCACCCTTGTTCTTAGGTATGCAAATTGTATCCCAGTTGACAAGATGAGTGGTCTTTTTAGCATCTATGTGACCCCAAAAAAAGTTTCTATTCAACTTGTCCAATTTAGTGCAAAGCTCATTAGGAAGCTTAACCGATTGCATAGTGTAAACAGGAAGGGCGGAGGTCATTGCATTAACTAAAGTAACTCTTCCTGCTAGCGATAGGGTATCACTCTTCCAAGCAGTGAGTCTACTTTGAACTTTGTCCAACTGGGCACCATAGGTACGATTGTTAATTCTGCCATGGATGAGAGGGACTCCCAAGTACTTCACTAAATCCTTAGTGAGGGGAGAACCACAAATCTCAGAAATATTCTTAGCAACTCTCTCATTAATATTACCAGAGCAGAAAATACAAGATTTAGGGAAACTTACTTTATGACCTAACAAACTACAAAAAGTATCCAAACATTCCTTCATCGACTCAACTTGAGTGGTGGAAACTTGCCCAAAAAGGATAAGGTCATCGACAAAAAAGAGGTGGGAAATAACAGGGCCCTATTTGGAAATCTTTATACACTTCCATTCCCCATCATACACCTTTTGATTAATCAAGTGGGAAACTTTCTCCATACACAAAACAAATAAATAGAGAGAGAGAGAGAGAGAGAGAGAGGATCCCTTTGCCTAATTCCACACTTAGGAGTAAAGGACTTGGTCGATTCTCCATTCAAATTAGCTTTATAGTAGACTGTAGATACACACACCACATAATTAAAGCGATCAAAATTTTCTTAAAGCCAATCTCCACCATTACCTTATTATTGAAGTTCCATTGCAATCTATCATATGCTTTAGATAAATCAATCTTCTAAGAGAAATAGCTTTTCTTACCCTTCATACTCTTAAACTTATGAAGCACCTCTTGAGCCACAACAATATTGTCCTAGATTTGACTCCCAGGGACAAAGGCAACCTAACTAGGGCTTATGAGGTTAGGCATGAGACTCCTAAATCTAAGGAAAATGACTTTGCTAATGATTTTGTAGGTTGTGTTGCACAAGCTAATAGGTCTAAGGTGTATCATATTAAGAGGGCTAGGAATCTTGGGAACAAGAGTAATAAGTGTTTGATTCAACTAAATGGGAAATGACCCATTATTGAAACTCTCAACAACAAGTTTAACCAAGTCATTCTTACAAACACTCCATTGGTTTTGGAAGAAAATAGCATGAAATCCGTTAGGCCCAAGAGCTTTCAAACCACCTATACCAAATACCTCATTTCTAACCTCCTCTTCACTAATAGACTTATCTAAATCCTTAAGAACACCCTCTTCCAAGGCATGAAACATATGGGGGAGGGCATCATAAGAGTGAGAACAAGAAACATAGGAGAATAGCTTATTGAAGTAAGAGACAATCGTATTCTCCATTTTGTTCCTATCATTTCTCCAAATGCCACCATCACTTTTAAGCCCCTCAAGTTTATTATATCTTCTCCTAATCATAATAGAGAGATGAAAAAAACTTATTATTTCTATCTCCCTCTCTAAGCCAAGTAATCCCAGACTTTTAGAGCCAAAATAATTTCTCTTGCTCAATAATCAGCTCATACTCTTCCCGGAGCTTAATCTCCAATTTAGCTAACCTAGGATAAAATCTTTCACTGAGATTTTTTTGGATACCCTGGAGCCTTGCAAGAATTCTCCTCTTTCTATGGAATATACACCCAAAGGCTTCTCTGTTCCACACTTTAATGCTTTGAGACCTATTTTGTATCTTATCAGGTAATTCCCCAACATGAGACTCCCAATTGCTCCTTATAACATTATTAAAATCCTCATGCTTAAGCCATATGGCCTTAAACCTAAAAGGCTTGAGGTGACCTTTAGGAATGTGCAAGTTTATGATAGGATACTGGTCGGAGGTAACCCTAGGGAGATATCTAACATGAGCCTCCCCAAACAAAACCCTCAACTTCATAGAGCAAAGAGCTCTATCAAGTCTCTCCCAAATATCTTCTCTTACACCTCTTCTAGTCATCCAAGTATATTTTTGCTCAATGAAACCCATATCTACTAATTTATTCTCATTAATCCACTCCACAAACCCAGATTTAGAAAATACCCTCTACCACTTTTTTTCCTCATCACTATTAGTGATCTCATTGAAATCCCCCATCACAACCCAAGTACCATTAAAACATTGACGAATGGCACTAAGGTATCTCAAAAAATTACACCTAGTACCAACACAAGGATTAGCATATATGATAGTAATGACCCAAAATTTATCACCCTCAGCCACAACAGCCGTAATGGAATGCCTAGAGCTAGCCACCACTTGAAGCTTAACTTTACTACCATTTCACTATAACCAAATTCCTCCTGAAAAACCAAAAGCTTCTACAATAAACTTATCAGTAAATCCCAACTTATTAATCACTTTAAGAGCCTTAGCACCACTAATCCTAGGCTCTAGAATGGCAATAACTTCAAACTTATAACTTCTTCTAATATTATAAACTACTTTATGAAAACCCTTCTTCCCAGCACCCTGTACATTCCAAGAACAAAACATCATAAACAAAGATAATAGGGGAGAAGGACCATAATTACTCCATAGCAACCTCCATTGCCTCTTTAAGTTTAGAGGCAATTTCTTCAAAATTATTAGCACCAAGTATATCAACCTGTTCAATGCAATCACCACCAAAGGTATCCGAATTACCCTCCATAACCTGTCCAGTAATGTTCCCATGCAACTTATAATCCATCATTTCTTGATGTAGAGCCTTTAAGACTTCAAAGTCTTCAATATCCTCTTCCATAATACTGCTCTGAGTAGAATTTTGCTTCACATGTTATTTACCATTCTTCTTCACCTTATCAATATTACTAGACCATTCCCCAATCTCATTTTCCTTAAAGGGCTTGTTAAACCTGCTCTTGTTCAAACGGCTATCCTCCACTTGTTTATTGGGATAACTGCTCCATTGTGACTTACTAGGACTATTAATGTTAGAAATTTCAGAGAGAACCTTATATGAGCCAGAATTCTTTTGTGTAACACTTCGAGATTGGTTTTTTATCACACCAGAACTCTCCTCCAAATCTTCACTAAGGATTTCAAATCTAGACCCCTCTTTCCTATTCCCTTGTTTCACACCTTTGTTAGAGAGAACTGGTTTCACAACTTTCCTTAAGTCCTTCCTTGCCTCAGTTACTTTACCAACCCTTTCAACTCCATGATCAGGAGATCGGTTATTACACTTGGACTCAGCTCCAACTCCCCTAGAATTACTGATACTCACTTTTTCCGTCATTAAGAAATCACGAGGATCAAAAGATTGTTTCTACGTAAAAGAGTGTTTCCTACACAATGTGATCTAAACTAGCAAAAGACTATTAAAGCGACAAGTGAGGGTATCGTTCCGCAAGGAGGTGTGATTCGTCAACCGTTTCAAGTTCTAGTGATTATTGTAAGCATGTAAATAGATTGCGGAAACGTGAGAATAATGTGTGTGAAATGTATGTACAATGTGATGTGATGTGATGTGATGTGTGTGTGTATGTGTGTGTGTGTGTGTGTGTGTGTGTGTGTGTGTGTGTGTGTGTGTGTGTGTGTGTAGAGAATGGAAATGAAAATAAATAAAACAAAGAGAATATGGAAGGGTGAGAATGGTGTTTAAAAAGATAAATAAAATGGTAGATATGAGAGATGCATGAAAATGTGTTAAGAGCCTCTCAAACACAAAACCGCAACCAACATTTGTGAACACATTTTACAAATTGATGCTAAATTGAGTCTCAATATTAACACGGTAATATAAAAGGACAACATTAGGTATAATGAATGTAGAAAGAGTGATTGTATCTCTAACCATAACTCACCTAGAGTCCCTAGCATGAGAAATAGTCTAAGACCAATAATTGTAACTCCAACCATGACTCACCTAGAGTCCCTAGTGTGAGAAATACTTAAGTCCAATTGTAAACAAA